>MU268218.1:0-11916 GCA_021014935.1 Hygrophoropsis aurantiaca
CGGGATGGCATTCCAACTTTTGAATGACTTGTTTCAGATTAGGGCGGGCTTCCGGGTCAGTGACCAAGCATTGTTGGATCAGTGTCCACATATCATCATTGAGGGACGTGTGTGTGGGTCGAGGTCGAGGTCGGTTTTCCTTAATGGCAAGTACAGCTTGTGAATGATTAAGCTCAGAGAACGGTGGTTTCCCGTGAAATATCTGATTGCATATGAGCAACACAAAGGACGATGAATATGCTAAACCTAACCTCGAAACACACACATCCGAACGCATAGACGTCAGAAGAGCAAGTCTTGCGATTAGGTTCTGATCCATCCTCAAATAATTCGGGGGCCATCCAATAAACAGAGCCACCGTAGTGTGCGCTGGTCGACATTGTACATTGGATGTTTGAGTTTTGTATAAGGATGCACAGGCCAAAATCGGCGACACACGCCCTTTGTTCGGTCGTGACGAGAATATTTACCTGAAAGAAACCGTTGAGTTGATCCGATTTAACGAACTTCAAAATGCTTACTCCTTTGAGGTCACTGTGGATCACCGGAGGTTCGAAAGAATGGAGATAATATAGCCCAAGTGCAACATCTAGGATCTGGGGTATAAATAAAATCAATATTATCACAGAGCGATGGTTGAGTGACGCACAAGGGATGACCTGTTGGCTTCAGGATTTTTTTTGAGGTATTGGGTAAGGTTTCCATTCTCCATCCATGGTGATACAAGGCACACTCGAACAGCTGGTTCGGACATACAGTATATGCCGAAAAGTGGGAGGACATAAGGACTTGACAATTGAGCCCATAAAACAGCTTCCTTCGTAAAGGTCTATTGGGGGGGAGGGGTCAGGAACGGAAATCAAAATGGAGGAAGCACAAACCTTTAACAGCGCCTCAAATTCGTCTTTATCTTGGGTATTACATGTTCTCATCATTTTCACCGCTACGGCCCGACCATCCAAGGAGCCTTTCCAGACGTCTCCATACCGTCCACCATCCAATGGGAATCGACTCTGGATCTGGACACTCCTGAGAACCAAGCGCTCAGGGAAGAGCCCCGAATCCCTTGATAAACGGACAAGAACCATGACTAGATGCGGACGAGTGTCAGGGAGCGAGAGGTTGTCGAGAAGCTGCAATAGAGGGAAGTCAGCTAAAGCGAGTTTGGGGATGGAGTCATAAAAACGAATTGACTTCTTGAAGAAGATCGAGCAAGGATTGCGCTCGAAGTCCCTTTTGTTTAAAGAAGACTGTTCGAAAGTGCTGAATTTGGAGCATCGTAGATATTCGGACCGCAATTTGATTCCGATCATCCTTCATAACTTCATCAAGTGAGCGCAAGTTTCCAGCATTTTGATTTTTCTTGGATCAATTCTGTTAAAATTTTGAGCTTATGCATTGTGGGTTGACATACCGTAGGAATTTGAGCGAGGTGTTTGCGTAAAGTGACATAGATGGCGCGATGGTTTATAAATTGTTCAATTTCATCGCAATGGGCCGTCCACTCTAAATAGTTCGCGTGCAAGCTATCAGCTTGACTAATGCATATATGAACAAGGAGTTAGTCTGGGGGTCAGAGGCAAGGAAAAGGTTACCCATTACTTTGGCTTATAATGCTTCATGAGTTCTAAAGTGTGCGAGAATAGATGCTGCATTCACCTGAAATGAGCTATCGATTACTTTACAAGATATATGCTGTTGACCAACCGAGTATATTAATTTGGATCCGTTACCGACTGAGGATTCTGCTGAAGATTCGCGCTAAGTATACGATATCAATGGGAGGTTTCGTTGTTATAATGTAAATCGACTAACCAAATTTTTTGGTCGATTTAATGCTGTACGAGAACCAATTGATGTTTCGCGGCGTATATCTCGATATCTGATTCCGAGGGTTTTTGCGTTCAGTGATCGAAGTCTAACTTCGACAGTTTGTTGTTGAAGCAAAGCGGCATCTAGTTCCTGACGCAAGACAGACTTTTCAGTCGAAGACCATCGGATCCTATTTAGAGCCTCTCGTGGATCCACCAATTGCTTCCACCGCTGCGCTATGAAATGGAATGCCGTCTCGGACAAATTCTTCCCTTGCTCAACCATTTCCTCCTGTATTATGGCAGGTAGACGGCTATTGATATCGAGTTGATTGACGATCTCCCAGGCTGAATCATAGGTAGAGGAGAACCGGGCGGTTCGGCACCCATACTTCATCATCGGTCCCCAGAATACGGTCTTCAGTTGTTCTTCGTGGCGCATACCGACCTCGTTATTGACTTCATCCCACATTGTTGTAGTCAAAATAACATTTCGTAGCCCGCACAGCTCTTCGAACACCTTCAAATTCCTTAAAGGTGTGCCGCGTATCCTCGGCTCAGAAATGCGGTGAAAAAGCAGGATACCTGCCAGTGTGATGCCTCGTCTATACCTGATTGCAGCGAGATTAATTGGACGAAAGGTCTATCTGTGAGACCAAACTTACGTAGTCTCGAGCCATCTTGAGAGTTCTCTTAAGATATCATAATCTGATCTAATACTGCCGTCGAAACCTGGGGTATCCACGAAGACAATGTTGCGATTGCTATCATTTGGATGCGGGAAAGTGAATGCAACTATATCTTGTGTGCATGATTCAAGGTCACGTCCAACGGTGGCACGCTTGCTTTCCGTTGCGATATTGATGAACTGTAAGATTTTTGTATCAGCGCCGTGTGTCTGTGACATAAATAAAGTAATCTTACTGTGCTCTTTCCTGTCCCAATTGGACCAATAATACTGTGCATAATTGTTCATTTCGAAGGAATGAAAGTAAAGAAGGGAAAAATCACGAACGCGATGATAATATCATCTTCAGTTAATGGTCTCTTCTGGTTATCGTCAATGGATATTATGGACGATATATCGACTCCAGAAGAAACCGTGGAAGCCATCGAATAGATGCAAGATGAGCTTTCCGACACTTCAGATTCTTTGAGGTCTTCTGAACAATGGCGATGAATAGGTCGTCGTAAAAACACATATAACGCACCATCGAGATCACCAGACAAAGAGAGTTCTTTCAAAGGGCTGCTTACACTCTGGGCGCGAAGGCGATCCATAATTTCCGCGTCCCATGCGCAAAGGGGAATATCCAGCTCTGGGTGGACCATTCGGGTTCGCAAGCTATGGATGATATCACTTGCTTGAGGGCGGTGTGAAGGATCCTTGTTACAACACTGGCTGATCAATTCCCACATAAAGTCATCCATTTCAGGAATAGGAGGTCGTGCTGGTCTATGGTTTTGAAGGTGGGCCAAGAGCAGCTGCGGAAATGAGAATCCAACGAATTGTGGATTCCCGGTGAATATCTTCTTTATGTGAGATATTATCAACAAAATACCACTACGAAACCAACCTCGTGGAGAACACAACCAAGAGAATATATATCGCTAGCCAAATTCCTTGTCCTGGGCGCATCCTCTGGATTCTCGTTTCCGACAAGGAGTTCGGGAGCCATATAATACTTGGAAGTTTCACTAGCGGTGTTAAGTGTCTCGAAGTCATATGTTTCTCCAGGAACTGGGAAGAGTGCGCGCAATCCGACATCCGCCACGCAGGCGGTGAAGGAAGGGGTAATAAGTATGTTAGCCTGCGGGGAACATTCAGTATCATGCTTATCCGATTTGTGATGCAAACACTCACCCCTTTCAGGTCGCCGTGCACAACGGAAGGTTTAAACGAATGTAAATAATCGATGCCTCGGGCTACATCTAGTGCCTATGAAACTATGAATTTCAGAATCAATGCAAGAACTAGATTGATACTCACTAAGGAATATTTATCTGCATGAGGACAATTCTTGAGGTATTGAAGAATGTTCCCGTTCTCCATCCACGGCATTACAACACCCATATACAAAGGATTCTCTGGCTTGTGACACACACCATAAAACGGAAGTACATAAGGACTTGCAAGTTGTCTCCAGAGAACGACTTCTTTGCAATATGCCTGAAACTAAATGTTAGAGGTAGTGATAAACGCTTGACATATGACCCACCCTGATATCTACGACATAGTGCACCATTTTGATGGCAATTAAATGGCCATTTGTATCGCCCTTCCATAGATCAAAAGCCGCTCCACCTGCCACTGGATAGGATCCATTGACACGGACATCTTGTAGGACCAAAGATTTGGGATGAAGCTTAGCTTTCTCCGACAATTTGACAAGCGCGCTAACGATCGGCATACGAATACCATTGGCTAGATCAAGGCGGTCAAGAAGCTAAAATGTCACAAGTAAATGAACTGTGAAAATTGTAGATAAAGAAGTTGGTAGTACCCCTTGAAAAAGATCCAGTAAAGCCTGGGACTTGGCATCGTTCTGTTGCAGGAGATTTCTGCGTTTCTCCGCATTACGGAGAAGTAACACAATTCGGGCGGCGACATATAGCTCATCAAATTTCAACAATTGTTCAATGCGAGAGGCGAAAATGTCGGTATCGCAGTGATCCTACATCTTGTTGGTCAAACAACATGTCGATTGAGAGAATACATACACATTTGTGCTTGTTGAACCAACTCCATAACCACTCATTCACGGAGCGATGCTCTGTTAATTGGGTGATCTCGTCAATATAAGGATGCTTTTTAACCTGTTCCTTCAAAATGAGTTTCAACTGCCTACAATTGCAAAAGGCCGTTCAAATTGTACTCGATTCAGTGGGGAGAATTCAGAAGATTAATCACTCACTTTGCTTTCGTTGCGCATAACTTCAAATGGGCCAGGATGTACAGGAAAAAGCGCTATCGTAAACATGGCTCAGCATCAATTCGTCTCCCAAGGATCCAACCATTTTTACTACTGACTGGATATAGAATCCCGTCAACGTGATGAAGCTCGACATTCAACGACCGTGAGATTTTTGCGATATCGTCTATGTTTGCTTTCATCCAATCTTTTGGCGACTCGTTCAAGGGAATTGGAGTGCTCAACTTTCCAATGACAACCCCCAGGTTTGAAACGTCGGGTTCAGTGATCATGTCGAGAAAGTACTGAGTTTTCAACCAGATAAACACCCCATGTCGACTGTCATTCGGAAGTTTAAGTACGAATTCAGGCTGCAGTGACTCCTACCTCAGGCGCCGGAGCTTTGTAGCTTCTGAAGCTTCGAAGCCCCACTTTGTACGACATGCTGCATTCGCTGATTGGCTGCCACTCAAGTGCATGCTTCATACAAACGATCATGACGTATCGGGGCAGATCTGGTACTATCTAAGGATTATGTTCCCTGGCACGCACGATGCACGATGCACAAAATATCCTCATGTTATTCCGACACAAAGTGTATTCATTTTGGACCCAGCACCAAGTACTCAAAGCCCATCTCTTCAATCATTGAAACGACTTCATCTATTCCTCGATGACGAAAGACAAGACCTCAGAAAAAAACAAAGAAGGCGATCACGCTGGCGAAAAGCGGTGAGCGACCGAAGTCTATACGCTTTGACAAATCATCTCACCCCGCTAATTCGTGGCAGGAAATTTTTCGGTCTTTTCCCTCCGAAACGAAGCCCAGGTTCTGCCTGCGATGATGAACCATACGTGTATGTGTCCGCCATCTCCCATCGGCTGATGTTCATTCAGTGATCTTGGTTGAAATATTATCAGCCATATCGTAGGTGTGATATTCTTGAGGAGCGCTTCTCACCATCTAATCATATTAGCCTAACGCCAGCACAGAGAAGACATCAAACCCAGGTCTGGATCAACCTCAACCACCGTGATTTCTCAATTCAATTTGTGGAAGCCATAATTTAACAGTTTTTTTAAGCCTTGGTAGGGTGGAGAAAGAAGTCGACTTTGCTCGCACTGAGCCTAAACCGTCCAGCACCCAGGAAGTCAAGTACGTGTCACAAACTACCATCATTTGTGTCGGTGATATACCAGTCTTGCAGTCCCAAACGGAAAGTGTCCCTTGTGAGCTTTGTGGTCGTTGTTTGAGTCCCCTCACCTACTCTCTAATCTAGGCTGTAAATGGAGTCGCACGAACATCGAGTCCGGATATTGAAAATCCACAAAAGGCTGTGTAAGGCTTTATCAGATCAATATAAACCAACCATTCACGCAAAAACAGCGGGAAACTAAACGAAGGACAACTGTCAGACGCACACAATATTAAGTATGCGCCATATCTCTTCGAAAATCGGTCTTGTTTCAACTACTATCCCTTTTTCGTTAGATCCGCTACGGTATGATTATGGCCTTTCAGCTGGTTCGTTTAGGTATTTAAATAAACAGCACAACTCCCAATCCGGCGACACCAGCGGAATAAATACACTTCTGAGGGCCAACACGAGCAACATCAGGAACTCCATTCAGTAAGGTTAAATTTTCATCGGAGAATTGCACTGACATCCCCGAGTAGGAAGATATGGAAGGGAAAAGAACAAAAGATTGGCGATACTATTTTAGAAGATGCTCGAGACACAGACATTGTCATTCCGCAAGTCTCGTCATCATGAATTATTGTTGTAACTCATTGCCTATCAGGATAATGGGACCTACGGGGGTAGGAAAAAGCACAGTGTGTTGTTCAGAGCATTTTTTCTATTATTTGTTGACCTCAAATCAGTTTATTAATACTGCTGCTGGCAGTGATTCCGCTGTGACTGTCGGTCATGGCTTGGAATCCTGTACTGCAGCTATTCAACATGCGATAATCCCTCATCCCAGCAAAGAAGATCCGCACCGTCGCGTTATTTTCGTTGACACTCCAGGCTTCGACGATACCTACGTGGATGATTCGGAGATTTTGAGGCGAATTTCTGTATGGTTAGCTCGCTCGTAAGTTCAGTCACTGTTACAAGACCTTCCAATTGAGCAGTTTCAATCAGGTACAGCGATCGAGTGCGTTTAGCTGGTGTCATCTACATGCACGAGATATCACAAACCAGAATGCTGGGAACTTCACGCAAAAACCTTGGTATGTTTACAAAGCTGATTGGCGACGATGCAGCCAAGAACGTCATTCTCGCTACCACTAAGTGGGGTGACGTCGAACAAGAAGTAGGAGAGGGAAGGGAAAAGCAACTACGTGCAAATTTCTGGAAAGAAATGATTGATCAAGGATCACGCACAGCACAATTCCACAACACCTATGAATCTGCATGGGCAATCGTCAATCTCATTGTCGATAATGATCCCGTCGACGCTCTTCAGATTCAAACTGAACTTGTCGAACTCGAAAAACTTATTCCCGAAACCGAAGCAGGACAAACACTTCGTGCCACCCTGACAAAATTGATCGACGACCACCAAAAGACCCTCTCGCAATTGAAAAAAAATAAGAGCCGGAAAGGGGATGATGATTTGCAAGAGCGTTTGAAAGATACAGAGAAACAACTTCGGGCACTTCTAGGACAAATTCAAGAGCTCAAAGTACCTGTCGGACAGCGCATCATGGGTTGGTTTAATCTCAAGCAGCGCTTCGGATAAAGGTAAGCACAAAAAAAATTATTACATTTATCGCAATCTGATGGCCATGGTAGCTCTAGAACTATGATTCAAAGATTGTAGTGGCCTCTTTTTATCAGAGTTTGGGTCACATGAGCTGATGGTGATATCGACTCTATAATGTTTTCCTCGTTTTTGGATTTATTTTGTGGATGGCATGATTTTCTATTTTGGTTTTTGGTGAGAGCATTGCATTTCGTACAGATTTTTGCATGGTCGGTGATAGGTCAAAAGAGGACATCCAGCATTCCTCCCTGTCTAACTCAATGGGGATCCGGGATGTTCCTTCCTGTGCATATTCTGAACATATACTGCATGTTGTGGAGCAAACGAGAAACTTCTATCATTTGTTGCCTCGTGATGGTATGCATAAGTCTCACAAACACGATTATTGATGCATGCAGTGATCGTATGTTATAGGGTTCCTGCCTGACCAAACTAATCCATCGATCTACCGATTCCTTTCTAGTTGATATGGTCCGTCATTGGTGGATGCGTTGAGTATGTATATTCCAAATATCCGAGACGCAGAAACCTTTCAAGATTATCATCGTCACATCTCTTCCGAGTGATATAGCCCTCTTTCGCGTCATCTATGTCAAGAAAAATGAACAGGAAACGTAGAGACACGCAAGAACCCTCGGTCGACCCATTACTCAAAGATGCCGATGACAATGACATAGTCATTCTGTATGTCCATCGCATTGTAAACATGTTTCGCCAATAGCTGTGTCCTTTTACTTAGTATCATAGGTATCACCGGAGTAGGAAAGAGCACTGTATGGCATATCAATCACAGTCCTTCCTCGATGACTAACCCATGCCTCAGTTCCTAAATACACTGGTCGAACCCGCAAATACAGTTGAAGTTGGCCACGGTTTGACATCCTGCACCACCAAAATTCAATATCGATGTATCCCAAGCAGAAACGACCCAACTCGCCGACTAGTATTGGTAGATACGCCTGGCCTCGATGGTGTTGATTCGGAAGATTCAGATATCTTGTCGCGCATCATGAACTGGTTAATGAATTCGTGAGGATGTTGTATTCTTCAGCCTGCAGTAGCTGATCAGACCATGCCGATAGATATGGATGTAAAAAATTTGAGGGGATTATATATCTCCAAGATCTATCACATTGCCGCGATGTGGGATGGGAGAAAACCCTTGCACAAATTCGTAATTTGTGCGATGAAGGAAAAACAAGCAAGATCGTTCTCGCAACTACAAAATGGGCCCACATCCACCAGAACGAGGGTGAAAAACGAGAACACCAGCTTTCCGCCATATGGCAACCGATTGGAGCTAGGGTCGTCAGGTTCTCCGATACAGAGGAATCCGCGAGAAACATTATCAGTATTGTCACAACACGACTTCCCACTGATAACATGATTCTGTGCGTGAAGCCTCGCCCATTTAGCAACGGGAGGCTTATTGATGGTGCAGCATTCTCGGCCAATCAGGCGCTGGAAAAAGCTCGGTAAGAAAACATTCCATACAACACATGCCTAACCATTGTTCAATTTTGATAAAGTTTATCAACACCGCCGCCGATAGGGACGTAGCCAAGGTTGGCCATGGATTGGAATCATGCACAAGAAAGGTCGAATCCATCTTCGTTCAACACCCCCATGATGCTGGTCGCCGTGTCATCTTTGTGGATACACCTGGGTTCAACGATTCCCAAACTGGGGATGTAGAGATTTTGCGATGCATCGTTGATTGGTTACGGTCGTGAGTGAGAAGCGCTAATCACGCCTTGTTCAATCTACGACCCGCATTATTTGTAGTCACGAATGGCTGTCATTGACTGGGATCGTCTATCTGCAAGAAATAACTCAGACGAGATCCGGACCTGAGAAAGATCTTATGGCACCGGAGAAACTTGGGCGTTCTGGAGCCGCACATAATACAGTGTTGGTGACAACAAAGTGGGACGAGATCGCTCCGGAAGAAGGAGAAAGACGTGAATCACAACGATCCGAAACCCATTGGAAGGCTATGATCGACAGAGGATTGCGAATGACCCGTTTTTCAGATACGCATAAATCCGCCTGGGAGATCGTCGATCTACTTCTTCGCCAGGACGCCGTATCCGCTGAAGAAGAGTTGACCTTTGTTCTGACGAAACTGCTTCACTTGGAGTTGAAAAATTCCAATATACCGCCTCCTGAGAGGTCGCAAGGCAGCTTTATCGCGAGACTTTTGGCACTACTTTTCCGAAAATAATTAGAGGCAAGTAGTTCTTCATGTTGATTTGTTTCTGCTCGTGCCCTAATAGCCGAGCGATTGTCTAGTTGAACATCATTGACCAACGAAGATCCGACCCTCGTTATACCTGTCAGACAACTGTGTGAAGGGCTAACAGCTTTCATATATCAGTATCAGCCTGCCCCTTTATATTGATGCCAGTGTCGAGCTAGTGGCTCGGACAAGTAGCGATCATGATGTGTTTACTGAGCTGTTAAATTTCAACCACGCAATTTCCCCTGGTTAACTGGGTATAATAGGAATGTTATTTGAATATCTATTGGTTTGTTACCTAACAAGCTCTGACAATACCGCGCCCGGCCACAAAGGGTACTTGACGTCGACCTTCGGCCTCATTCTTCAGCGCTGTCAGCAACGACAGGAATAAGATGCACGCGAGACGTGGTGAATGTGTAGTACAGCGTAGAACAGTAGGACTGCGTGAAAGTGGCGTGCAAATATGTATATAATTTGGGTTACTAAAAGCCCCGGTGAAAACAACCTTGGGACAGAGGAAGGGAATAGGTCCGGGACCAGATGAATTTTAATGAAAGCCTCATGTCTTGTGAGTCGTGGGCTGTCAATACCCTATACCCATGCCTCGCCTTTACTGATATACTTAGCGTCACGACGATGCATCGGTGATGCTACGCATTTCATTTTTCCCAGACACTCATTACTTGTTGTGACGCAGTGGACAAACTTGCCACCAACAAATTGGACACAGAGTACTTACATTCAATTTGCGTAGTATAAGCTGTCACCAATGACTTACAAGAATTTCCAGTATCGTCAGAAACATCATCCTTATGCAAGGCCACGCCGGTGTTTTCGAGACAGAAGTTGATGGGATAAGCTATAAAAAATCGACACAGTAAGCCATCATCAAGGGGGCTCTTTCACCGACATCCCACCCAGTTTCATGTTCTTTGACTCTTAGGCTCATATCTGGTCAAGAAGTTGTCAGTGAAGGTATCCAAGCGGGCGATTCTGCAATTCTGTATGTTTTTCCAGGTTCATTTCAATGTCATCCTTGCTCACGCAGTGGCCGCGCAAGCCTTCTGGGCACCACCGGAGCAGGGAAAAGTACCGTGAGTCGTTTGCGAAAACAGTTCTTTCATCCTTATTTACAGTTTTGCTCAATTAGTTTATCAATGCTGCTGCCGGATGCGATGCAGTTGTTGTCGATCATGGTCTTGAACCTTGTACAAAGGAAGTCAAATTAGTCGCAGTTCAACATCCCACTGACCCTGATCGACGCGTGGTGCTTGTCGACACGCCTGGATTCGAAGATACATGGGCGGATGGTGAAAGTATCTTAAAAGCCGTCGTCGATCGACTATCGTTGTCAGTGTATCCGCACCTCAAAATCCCGTTTTATCTCATTTTGAACTAGTGGCGAGATGATCGAGCTTACGGGGATTATCTATTTGCAAGACGTTACGCAGAGGTCTACTGCAGCCGATCAAGCGATGCTCTTCGGGCTCGCTCGCTCTGGGCTTGCGGAGGAGGTTCTTTTGGTAGCCACGAAGTGGAGTGAGCGCAACCGTGAGCAGCTACTGCAGGCAGACTGGGCAAGACTGCTCGAAAAAGGAACACAACAGGCGCGCTTCACGAGCACTCGCGCCTCAGCTTGGGAGGCTATTGATTTGATACGGCGGGGTGGTGCTCAGCAAAGGTCAATATTGCATGAATCGATCGGGATTCTGGGACAGTTTGCCTTGGCTTTCCAGGTCACTGTAAGCCGCTATCTCTTTCTTTCCCCCATACTCAATCAAACGCCTAATTACATCCGTTAGCTTCCATCGCGGAATATCATAATATTCGGCGAGACAGGTGCTGGAAAAAGCTCGCTTGTCAACATGATCCTTGGCGAAGAAAGAGCTTCCACGTCCTACGATGCTGGAGCATGTACGCTCAAAGCCACCCGATATATGACAACCATCGAAACGCAACAATATAATATCTTCGATACAGTCGGTCTCGAGGAGCCAAAGACGTTGCAGAAAAAAGAACGACATCTTGAAACAATTGCGAACGCGTATGAACTCCTCACGTCTCTAGCAACCGCAGGAGGAGTCCATTTGCTCGTCTTTTGCTTTAGAGCGGGACGGCTCACCGAAGCCACACGTCGGACTTACTCGTTGTTTCACGATTTTATGTGCGATGGTCGGGT
>MU268219.1:0-11858 GCA_021014935.1 Hygrophoropsis aurantiaca
CTTTACTGGCCGGCTGAAAGCAAAATTGGAGGTCTATGGCTCATCTCCTCATTTGTCAATTTTGCCGGAATTAGTGATCCAGGACCCCTTCCCGAGGCAACAGACTCGGATGATGTTGATCGCACCGTTGATAATGGCGCTTTCCGGGCGTGGTTGAGTGAATACAAAATGCCGGACGCGGGCGTGCAACGTAATGATTGCGCGCTGCGAGCGTGGTTAAGGGAATGCAGCGTGCCAGACGCGGATGTGCAGTGGGTCTCGTTGGAGGACACGTCGGGCATCACGGTCACGGGCAGGGCGCCACGGCGGAAGACCCTGACGTATAAGAAGGTAGGGCGAGCGGAAGTTACTGAAATTCTGCGCCAGTCGGCACTGAACATACGGGAGGCGAGGGCAAAGTACATTGCAGAGAATAAATCGTAGTGCTACAATCATGCCCGTATCCGTTTGAAAGGCTGCTAGCTGATGAAGTGTTTTTACCTTGCTAGACTGTTTAGTCCCACTGTATGTTTCATGTACTACCAATCAGATCGTTTCAAAGCCCGTTGATTCATAAATTCACAATCTACGATGGCATCCCGAACTATTATGTACATGATGTGCAGCGTCCTCCACTGGCACGAACAGGGTGGTCTTACGGATCTCTGCTAACGCACAGTGGACTCAGGTCGCATCAAGAATTTTGCAGATGAATCGAGCGCGAGGACTCCGACGAGGGTTGCTACGGTGTTGCTTGTATGGCAACGACCTCGGTTCTGAACGCGCGGGGCACTGGATCACTCGCAAGGCCCGCCGGGTGATCTCCCGTGAACTCGATCTCAGAAAGGCTGTAAATTCGAGCGCGTTCTGGATGAAAATACCCTCCCCATCACGTCTCTCAACATCCATCCACAGGCTCGCTTAAGTTACAGTGTTCGAAGAGACGTCTGTTCGGGGTAATTATTCGGGAGCATCTATTCTGGAGCGACTTGGCTCATCTGCGCATACACAAAACAGCTCATCACCGTCGGCGGCACCCACAGCCGGACGCTGGACGTGCGGCGGCGCGGGAGCTTGTGGCGCCCGCTGTGATTCGAGTTTTGCGTGGCGGCCTTATGATTCGGGTGTCGAGTTTCGAGTGACGTGGATCTGAGCTGGTATCAGGTTGTTATCTCTATCTCTGTATTCCTCCTTGCTTTCTTTCTTTCGTTTGTGCGCGGTGTATCGGTGATTCAGGTCGGTTTATCAGTCATTTTTGGATGGATTGGCGGTGGTATTTATCAGCTGTAGTTTATCACAGGGCACTGATACCAGCCTACATAATCTTGGTGTATTATTTATTGCGTTGTATTGTATCTTCGTATGAGTTGTATTATGTCCTACTGTATCTCGTGCTGATGTATACAGGAATTGATGTATACAGGAATGCAGCAACTGTTGGTATACTAGTAAGATCGTGGAGTTGTGGAGCGAGCAGATAACACTTTAGCGCTTTCGCCCCGAACTTGAACCACACTGATATCACTGCAACCCCCGCACCGAGGATGCGGGATGATGAGCGTTGATATAAGACAGGTTCGTTTTCTGTGGGAGCACGTTCCCGAATCCCGATACAGATCGAGAATAGTGGTTCAGGTTGTCAGCCAGTCAGATAACTCGAAGGCAATCGCCATCCCGACGATGACCGGACATAAACTGGCGCTCACCGTCTTTGGCCTGCTCCCCCCCCCCGAGGGCCAGCAAGCGCCGTCTCTAATTCTGTGCGCGAGGACCGATAAGCGCTGGATAAGATTTAACGTCAAGCGCCGGTAGACGCAGTGTTCAAGCGTGTAAACACAGCACTTGCGAGGGAATACTGTGACATGGTTTGACGCACCGCGTTCTCTACCTCTCTCTCCCGGCGCCGTCTCCCAAACGTCCACCACAACCGCGCCCGCATATGTCGACCGCTGCATCACCCGCGCTTGGGAATCGAGCATATCAGCCCTCCGCGAGAGCCCCGGGCCGCGTATCCAACGGACGGTAAGCGGGTCAACCGACGGAACGATTCGGATGTGGACCGTGGAGGGCGGCAAGCAGGAGAACAAGCGCATGGAGTGTGGGTCTAAGCTGCAGGATTGACACAGACCGATTCCTGACAGCATTCGCCTGTTTCTCATTCCATATATCGAGATTGCTGATATAATGTGGACGAAGTCGCTACGATTGAGAATCCGCATTTGATTTTGAACAGGTGATATCAATGGGATGACAGGAAATTAAGGTTCATACTTTGTCGATTGTCGACGAATAGTTCGAGGAGCACTAAGTATGGCGCCAGACCGTGTTGTTGCAGTTTCTGAATCCAACAAGGACAAACAAACGCTTTCGATAGTCAATCCATCTTCCGATGGCACACCGTTGAATGCTCCGACGGAAAATAATTTGCTCGCACCCCACCCCATGCCAAAATTGAGAAGCATGCCTGAATACTAATCCAGACGCGGACCCGGTCAGATTTGGGCTGACAGCGACACCCGTCGTCCCGTCCCAATTTCTGGTTGGAATATAGTGAGCATACCAATACCAGCCCTCCCTGGCGAGCTCGGATATCTTTTTCCGCGCTTCCTTGGCCTAATTTGCTTTGTGCAGTGGCTCCTGTTGCTTGACAGTGATGTGTTGTTCAGGCGCAATCGCAGAGACAACACACCCCACATCCACTTGGGCATTCGCATTCCCTCTCCCATCTATACGGACGGACCTCCTCCCTCGGCTGAACCGGCGCGGTTATCTCAGTTCGATCGCAATCAGCCCCAAACCCAAACCAACCAAGCCACGTAGCCCACATCGACAACCACATCCAGGAAAACGAACGAACGTCAGCATCGGTGGGCGAAAGAAACGCACGCGCAGCCTGGATGACGAGGCGGAGGGCTCGGCGGAAGAGGACCTCGGGAGCGGACTCGGTGGCGATAACGCCAATGCGGACCCCGAGCTTAACGCGGACCCAGATGCAGATGCCGACCCCGAACTTGATGCAGTCCAAGACGCCGATGCGAGTGCGGGCGCGGGCGCGGAGCTGTTAGAAGCTGTGGACGCTGCGAGTATGAAGATGGAGGGGGTAGGAGGGGGGGATGACTAGCACCTCAAAGCAAACGAACGTGTTTGTCGTGGCGGGTTGGACTCGGCGGACAGGGATCAGTATCAGCTCGGAGGGAAATGAACCACTGGCAGGGAAGGAGGGTGGAGGTTTTGACTGAGCTGAGGAATGGGCAGCGGCGGGGGTGGTGGGATTAGGGTTAGGATGTGGGAGTGGTATCGGGCTTTGAGGACGTCACCGGTTGCGTGGGTGCATCGAATCCACGAAGGTCGGTATCCCAGGTTTCACGATGGACTCAGGCTCGCGCTAAATGCAACACTGCGATGGTCTCGCTGTATAGTATCACTCAGTAACTTACCTGGCGTACTTATCTGGCGCACCCCTGTTCCCAATTACCAGTGCTCGACGCAGCATGTCGGGCCCCCAATGGTTGACGCACGACACACCGCCGTCCTTGATATGCACCACCGCACGCGGGACCCAATACCGAACAGCCACACTAAAATCCAGCCATCTGCTCCAGCATCAAACATCGAAATCAAGTCCGGCCGCAGTGACCATGGGTATCGAATGTCATCCACATACCTATCTTTTGCACACCACCATTATCCTTCCTTGTGCTTCTCCTCTCCTCTGCGCTGACGGTTCTTCTGCGATACGCGTATATATTCTGAAATCGAACCGCCCTCGTCTCATGCACACGTATCTCAATCCTCGGTCCACTGTGGCTCCGCTCCGTTTCAGTTTTGTCTCATCTCGTCGGTGTTTGTCTGTTGCTATTTCTGATCGCCTTTCATTTCCTCTCTCATCTTTTGTAATACGTGCGTGGTCATTCCTGCAAAACAACGGGGACTTAAAAAGAGGGCGCGCGACGGATCCCGAATGTGTGATGAAGATAGGTATCATGCATCGATCCATCTGGCTATTGTATGCGCTTACAAGGCATCACTGAATGAAAACAGTTCAACCACACAATTGGCGACGAGAGCAGAAATACGGCAACGGATATATCAGTGCTGGCTTTGGGTGCCGTGGGGCAAAGTTGGACACGACTATCATTCCAAGCTGCTACCGAATCCTGATCACATGGTCCATTCGTCTCTCTCACATTTATTTACAGTTATATACGTCGCCGGTGAAGTCATCAGTCTATCAAAATTATGTTGATCAGTATAGCAATGCTAGAGCTCGAATAATTCAGGATCTTACTGAGGCACAGCATCTGAGAGTACGGGGAGCTTCGCACCCGTGTGAGCTGTCGCAATATTGCCCAAATACCCCGGCTGATGGTGACTAAATGATGGTCGCAGTCACATCAGCAGTGTTAATGGGGGGACTGTAGCAAATAACTCAACCGAGGAGAAAATACAGCATTGTTCCACGTAGCCGTCGTCGCAGACAGCCGCAACGAACATGCTGAAAGCCACGAGCGACAATATGCGTGAAATGAACATTATGAGTTAGGTGGGTTTGTGTTGAAGAGTCTCAAGTAGCGAAGAGGAGTGCGGGGCTATGAAGCGAAGGAGCAACTACAGAATACGAGGGCCTTTCATATGTTTCGCTTGTGCACCTATTGAATCTGGACATTGGCGAATGGCGCCAAAGACGACGCTGGTGCCGATTTGTGTGCTCTTTTTCGGCTTCCTTTTTTCCGACTGTACATCCTGTACGAAACATTTCACTTATGTACTAATTTGTGGATACCTCAGTGCGGCTGCCGATATGTGTTTTGCTTTTCGTCTCTGGTTTTTTCGGGATGCCGCATCGTGTGTTGGAGGCCATCCGAGTCCCTGACTCCCAGTAGGCTTCGAAAGCAGAAGATTCGTGGGGGGGATCGATGTTGCGGTCCATCGGTTCGAGGTGACGTGCAGGTAGGGTTGATGGTGGGTAAGTCGTGGTGAGGGTATGTAGGACAGTCGGCACGAGCCTATAAACGAATGGAAGCAAGGACCGGGGCACGTACCCCTTAGAACAAGTCGTTATCCTGGCGGCTGGCATCCAGTTGCTACCGGTGCACTGTACATCATATCATATTATCACATCAGAACCAGTTCATCCTATCAAATTCATAGCCTGCCACGAGGAAAAGAAAGAGATTCAAACTTTGGGTGCGGGTGATATCACAGGACCAGGAACAGCTACCTTGGTTTTCGACGAAGGTAGTGCGGATTCGGGGCAGTACAACATTGTTGAAGCTTATAGCCTCTGGCGGTCGTCCCCAAAGAGTGTTTGTTTGTCTTTGTTAGATTCGGAAGCTACAGAACGCCACTCAACTCCGCAAGTTTCCGGTCATCTCTTGGTCACGACGACTTTCGCTACGTATGGGCAAACTAAATACAACATTGGTTCTATAATGCCAATAACCCAGCAAATTTACCCAGGTTCATCCCTGTTGGCGCGCATCCCTGTTGGCGAGTTGGACATCGTCTTGCACCCACAGAAAATGCTTTTTCTGTGGGTACAAGACGATGTCCAACTTTTTCTGTGGGTGCAAGACGATGTCCAACTGAGTACATTTTGACAACGGCGATTTGACGCACGGAGCTTGGCTACAATGTCACCCTCGTCCATTTGAACTTTTGGGAGACACGCTTATCTTTATTGGGACGCCCCACCCTATCCATTTCACGCAATCCAGTTTAGCATTATCATCATCCGAATCGGGTCACTCTTTCTAGTCCCCGACTACGACACCGAGAACGCTCGAGGGACCAGGGTTCGCGTTCAGAGGTGGATTCGGTGCGTGTTGCCACACAGGCGAGAGTTATTCTACCCTCTCTGAAGTCCCAGATTTCTCGATAGGCTGAGCATACTCAGCTAAGGACGCCCTTAGGTTTCACATCATCTAGCCTTTAGCAAAACCAAAGTAGGTTGGAGAGCTTGCGACTCTACTCTCTCCCGTTTTTCGGATCGCATTACTCACAGCCCCTCCAGACATGATGAATTTTATATCGCCCAGTTAATACAATGGTTGGAATTGTTATATGTATACTAAGTACGCTTTCGTTTTGACAAATCTATCATAGGAACTGCAATCACACGTTCCAGTTGCCCGGGATAATGTTCAACGTCAGCCAAAGGCGAATTTGATGCGCGCCGCTCCGAGTCCTGGCGCTCTCAAAATCGCTCTGTACGGAAAGGCTGCTGGGGTTAACTTATCGCACCGAACATCGGCAGACTGGACCCGTCGACCTTGGAAAGGCAAATCAGCGATAGCTCCGCTGGCGTTGGGTCTACCACCCATATATTCCCGTTGAATGCATGGCCTGGTAAAGCTGATGGTTCGAACTTCTTTCCTTTGTGCGCGGTGTATCGGTGATTTTGGTTGGTTTATCGGTAGTTTTGGGTTGGTGTATCAGTTATTTTCCGATGGGTTGATGGTATCATGGTATTTATCGGCTCTTGGCCAGGGTAGTTTATCATCGGGCACTGATATCAGTATTAATCTTGGTGTATCATCGTGTTGTATTGTATCTTCGTGTTGTATTGTATCTTCGTATAGGTAGCATGTATCTAGGAATGTAGCGACTTTGTAGCAGCACTCCGTGGTCCCGAGGAAGGCTGTTGACTCAAAGCAATATCTCAAAATGAGCGCTGTTCTTGAATCGCAACCGTTTCGCCGATACGCATGCGGCTGCGGGTGTTTGGGATTTTCTCGGTGATCTGTGAGGCATTTGTGGACTGATTGTAAACCACACTACTTCAAGTTAGGGCCCCCATCGTCCAGCATTCGGTACTGCGCCATGCACATTCATGGGGGACCTGAGCGTTCGAAGAGATGATCGTAGTGCCGATCACCTGAAGGCCGTCGACGACGATGAATGGAGACCGACAATTGCCAGCTTGCTACCTCTGCGGAAAACGGTGCCAACATGTATGGTTGCATGCATGATGATCGCGAGGCCTCGTGAACTTAACCGCTACGATCGCGGATGAGCACCATGCCAAACGCCCTCGAGAGAGTAGCAGAGGACAGGGATGAAACCCAACGTGCCTGAGCCGGAGGAACTTCAATGCCAAAAACCCGCGTGAGAGGAAAAGAGGGTCAGGGTGCTCGACCGCGGAGACGGAACTCGCCAGAGACTTACGGCAGACACATCAACGCACGCGGACCTGCTCCTGCCAGTGCATTCGAGTTGTCTTTCTTCAAGCTCACTGGCAACCAAACCCCAAGCCCGCCCGCCCATCGAAGATACTCACCTCGCGCCCGTCGCAACAACGCATAACCTCGCCACTTCGTCAGGCAGGTGCATAGATCAATTGCAGTGCAAGGCACTCTACACAAATTTACAAGTTGGGACCCACCGCTCTACCACCTTGAAATACGCATCACTCACCGGCAGTCCCACCCACAAAACATGCCGCCCGCAGGCTGGCCAGCAGACCTCGTTTTTCCGCGACATGGCCTCATGCCCGGCCCCCGTCCAGAGCGGCTTGGCGGCTACTTCGTGCCCTTCGCCGCCGCGCGCAGGCTGACCGAGCACCTCGGCATCGACATCCCCGCCGGCGACGCTGTGGAGAGCTACGACGCCGCTGTGAAGAGCCATAACAGCTACCTGCCGCGCCACTTCGAGAACCATTTCGTGGAGCGCGGGGGCATGCCGTACAGGGCGGCGGAGATCCAGGTTCACGGGGGGAGCGCTGGAGTCGGGGGCGTTTGGTTCGTGTCCTCGTTTGTCGATTTTTCCGGGGCTGGTGATCCGGGGCCCCTGCGCGAGGAAACGGAAGATGTTGATCGCGCACTGCGAGCGTGGATGAGTGAATACCGGGTGCCGGCCGCGGACGTGCAGCGTAATGATCGCGCGCTGCGAGCGTGGTTGCGGGTGTGCGGCGTGCCGAACGCGGACGTGCGGTGGGTCTCGTTGGAGGACACGGCGGGCATCACGGTTACGGGCAGGGCGCCCCGGGAGAATCCCCTGACGTTCAAGAAGGCGACGCCGGAGGAAGTTACTGAAATGCTGCGCCAGTCGATGCTGAATATACAGGCGGCGAAGGCCAAGTATTTTGCGGAGTTGCAAGCGAAGGCGCTGGCAGAGAATACGTGAATCGTGGTGCTGCGATCGATCGAGCCCGTACGTATCCGTTTGGCGCGTTGCTAGTTGATGGAGTGTCTTTACCTTGCTGGTTTTAGTCCCACTGGGTGTTTCGTGTATTTGCTGCGTTTCAAAGCCCACTAATTTATGAATTCTTGATCTACGATGCATGCCTCAGGCTCCCAAACTATTACATGATGTGCAGCGTCCTCCGCAAACAGAATAGATCTGCTAACGCACAGTGGACTAACATTAAGAATTTTGTAGATTCAATCAAGGAGGATTGCCACGGTGTTGTGCCTTGTTGTGCCGTGTATGGCAACGACCTTGGATCCAAACAACTTGAACGCCCACTCAGATGATCTCCCTTGAACTCGACCTCAAAAGCGTTAAATTCGGGCGCGTTCTGGATGAAAGTACCTACCTTCTCCATCACGTCTCTCAACTTCCACAGGCTTGCTTACGGTGTGTTCGGAGAGGTGTTTGTTCGAGGTGATTATTCGGGAGCATCTATTCTGGAGCGACTTGACCGGCGCCAAACACCCTCCAAGTGCACTCTTCAAACCGCACAATCGCACTGGTCCCACGCCATGACCGCCAGGACTGACTCTCCGGTCTTCTATGCACACGAAACACGACGCCATTCAACATAAATTCACAGCTCGCTCGTCCAACAACTTCAGCGCACGTGGTAAGCCCGTGACCGGCCTGGTTTCCACGAGCGCGCTGAGTGGTGTTCCAAATATTGCTCGCCTCTTTTGAAACTGTACCCAGACTGGTGACGAGTCTACGCATGCGGTACATACTCAGCACTGCGGTCAGACAACCAGCGAGAAGAACATGCTTGTCGAGTACACCAACTACCATTACAGGCTAGTATGCTGCGCGCTTCAAACAGGCTGGGCCTCTGAAGAGCTACCCGAGTGAGGAGCTCCTACTCACCCCCCGTTTGGTTTAGTCTCGGGAACGTTTTCTTTTTCGTGCGGTCTCAGCCAATCAGTGTCCCGTTGGTACTAGTCAAACCGTAGCTCTCGCTTCTCCAGTTGCAGATGGGCCCGACTGGATGTACGCAATGTGGCCGTGCCAGTGATCATCTCCGTACCCCGGCGTTCATGTATATATAATTCTGCATGACCTGTATGGGTATTCAAGATCGCCGTATGGCGTTGACCCTCAATCACTCACGGAATGGACACTTGTTTCATGATTATACTCTGGTTTGTTCGCTCGCACTGGCCATGTGTTCTGCCGCACTGACATGCGGGCGCTTTGTTGCTCGGTTCCTTCCCATTTTCCCAAGTTCGTGCATGTTCTTAATTATGTAGCTCACAGTTGGTGTATTCCTCGTGGCTTCCGTGCTCTGCCAAGAATGGTCGGCTTGTGCCAACGCACAATCATGAAGGCTATAACTCGAGGACCCTTGCTGCCTGTTATACAGGCCCTCTGCCGAAATACATAAATTCGCAAGGACTTGCCATTCACTGTATGTCCTTCCTGGTATGATTTTCCCAGATATATTCAAGCGCAGACTCTCAAGGGGACCAGCGAATACCATACCCCCGACGTCCGCGTACAGGCAACCGCTGGGCCGCGTTGAATTTCGAGCACTCACTTGGCGCCTTGGCCCTATCTTTTTTTCTCCAGACGCTGATTTTGGCCTTCGGATGGGGTTTCTACATCGCACTTGCGCATTACGGATCTATCGCCCTTCCTAGTACGATATTCCCTGTGGTTCGCCGCTATCCAAGTGAAACAACGTTGATAACTACCTCGATTGCGACGGTGATATCCGTATTGACCGCACAGTACGCCCGACCTCATTTGACGCCATCTTCTTTGTCGTTGAACAGAAATTCTTTAGCCTGTTTACGATGTCCATCAAAGACGCGTTGATATTCCGGATGTCGAGGCCTATGTCGCTGGTCTGGCTTAGCGCAGGGATTGCAATGACGAAAGGGACACACACCTGGAGACCGGGGTACCTGGGTCTTGCCATCGTCACTTTGGTTGTTTCTGTATTGCTCATTTCCTTAACTGCGGGGTATGCTTTCTTCGACCGCCGTTCGCACAAGGGTCTCATACAGTTTAACAGCTGGACCACACTCTTGGATTCAACGACCATGAACGTCGAGTTCGAGATGGGTGGTGCAGAGCTAGATATATCTGGATCTGCGTTTGATATTCTGATGGGTCAAGCAACTGCCCAAGCCCAGGCCGATAAGGGATTAGCATATGGTGGGTGTTTGCGCCAGCTGCGTTCCGGGATGATGCTGATATAAAGTCAACTGTAGCATCCGGGCCGCTTGAGTTCATGAACATCGGGGCGATAATGAGCAGCTTCATGGCGGCATCCGCCGTCAATCCTGGCTCGACGGGAGTTATCAGTTTCAACTGAGTAAACTATAACACACCAACAGGTGGGCTACATGATCATCTAGGTGGTGTTAGACGGTAATGGTGCTCTATGTGCACTTTCAGGAGGCATTGTTCCCGTCATCGATGCCTATGCAGGATCAAACGCACCTGCCAACCAAACGCGCCTGGAATTTTATGGTGGCTAAGGTTCGAGGGCACGTACGCCCCGCCGTTCTACACGGACCTGTACAACTTCAAGGACGGCGTGCAGGACGACATCTTCGTCGACTCGTACACGAGCATGCCCGTCCCCGGCCCGAACCAGACCGTGCTCCCCGTGCCCCCGCCGCCTGGGTCGAGTAGCGCCAGCGCCAGTGGGAGTGCGACGAGTGCGAGTGGGAGCGCGACGACCGCTAGCCATACGACGGCGACCACGCACACGACTGCTAGCACCAGCTCGTCGGCGTCGGCGGCACCGTCACAGCGTACATGGTAAGCCGCACATTACCCATCCCAAGACATTCAGCTTCTGATATATGTCTTCTATCGATCCAGCTCACGCAGCAGCAACATCAGCGCCTTTTCGTGTTGGAGCCGGAACACCCTCTCTCGACGGAATAACACTTCTTCTGGACAAGATCCCGAGCCTGCGGGCGCGTCGCTGGCGGGCCGCATCCTGGCGATGACGCGCCACAGCCGGACGTGCGGCGGCGCTGGAGCCTGTGGCGCCCGCTGTGATTCGGGTTTCGAGTGGCGGCCTTATGATTCGGGCGTCGAGTGGCGGCCTTATGATTCGGGTGACGAGTTTCGGGCGGCGTGGATCTGAGCTGGTATCAGATTATTATCTCTATCTTTATCTTCCTTCTCGCTTTCTTTCCTTTGTGCTTTGTATCGTGATTTCTGGATTGGTGTATCAGCATTTTTGGCTTGGTATATCTTTAATTCTGGATTGGTGTATCAGTCATTTTTGGATGGATTGGTGGTGGTATTTATCAGCTGTAGTCTATCATAGGGCACTGATGACGGTATAATCTTGGTGTATTGTATTGTATATTTATATGTTGTATCATGTGCTATTGTATCTGATAGGAATGTAGCAACTATTGGTATAAGATCGTGAATTTCGTAGAGGCGGGCAGATTTACTACATGTAAACTGTAATGCGAAAACGATAGGTCATCAGGCTGCTTATGCCCCTGATGTGTGGGCTCTGTTCGACGGCGGGTCCTGCAGGTTGCTGCCAGTGAGTATGAGTCGTGGAGCCAATTTGAATATCAGTGATAGGCTAGCGACTATCTTCCGTCGAACAAACCTGCTCCACCTACGGGAGATTACTAAGTCACACTCGCACTCGGAAGAACTGCCACTGATAATTGGGATCACTGGGAGATAAGAGACTCGTTGAGAGCTTT
>MU268220.1:0-11792 GCA_021014935.1 Hygrophoropsis aurantiaca
TGAGCACTCGCGGATGGGTTTGCGTTTCGTCTGCTCCGTGAGCGCAAGTCTGTGGGAATCATCTGACATCGTTGTGGTATCATGACAAGGCGTGATCTCTACTCGCTCCTGAAGGAAATCCATATAAGAGATGTGAGAAATGAGTCATCTTTCGAATACTAGTTCTGCAACAAACCATGTCACCTCAAGCTGCGACCATAGCGCGACCATACGGCGCCCGTACTGCTCGCAAAGAAAAATGGGACGGCGCTGAATGGGTCGACAACATATGATGTCTGCGAAGATTATGAAGGGAACTATCGCTTCGCACCGATCGAGGAGGCGCAAGTATCGAGAGCTATGATTACATGACAAATGCAATAAAACGCACAAAGACATCTCAGTGAGACTCTCTCTGGGACAGAACGAACATACCTATGTATGTTCTACAGAAAGGGGCAACTGCGTCCATGTGTGCAGCTGCCGATACAGAGAGCACCCTGATAATCGGGCGTCTTGATAGTGATCGATTGATCCAGTGGAACGCTCAGCAGCATCGATCAAAGAAATGACAACATAATGTATACATACATACAACAATCAGTTGGAGATGTGATACAGGATAATGGTTACATGCACAGGGTACCAGGTTACATGGTGGACGCTATGAGGTTCGCCAATTGTTCAGGTTTCAGCCCTGGGGACCCGGGAAGTATCCGGCACTGGAATGGGTAGGGGTCACTGCGCACACACATCATATGTTGAGTAGAGTAAAACATGAAAAAGAATTGGGACCCACGAAGTAAGACCTGTCTTCCACTTCACTTCGGGCTCGAATTCATTTTCGAGGTCGTCAGTCGGTCGCAGGATGCTGAAAGTAGCCAGGATGGACACCATTGCAGCCCAAAGAGATGCATCCGCTAAATGTCGTCCGCTATAATTGCAAACTCAGAGTGATATTTCATGCCAATACGACAGTTCGACACTTACGGACATATCCGTCGACCGAAACCATACCCAAGCGTGACGGTGTCATCATTCAATTCTCCCTTCGCATTCAAAAACCTTTCGGGTTTGAATTGCGACGCATTGGGGTACTTGTTTTCGTCGTGTGTCATTGCCCTGAATAGCGAACTTGGTCAAGAATCAAGTGCAAAACAAAACAAAACATCACGTACCACACATTAGGTACTACGATGGCTCCTGATTGAGCCGTTCAACAAGGACATCAGAACAAAGCACAATCTAATGAACTTACCTTTGGGAATATAGAATCCTTCGTACACGTCGCTGCTGGTAGTTGAATGCGGAACTCCTAAATCAGCGCGCGCGATTAATGAAATTCGACAAGAACAACAGATAGGAATACAAACCAAGCGGTGTCACCGGATGCCACCTTAATGTTTCCCTAAGGATGGCATCTACATAGGGCAGCGATGGCCTGTCATCAAAGGTCGGAAGTCTGTTCTTTCCTACAAGGAGATCGATTTCAGATTGCGCTCGCAGTTGGACTTCAGGGCTATGCATCATGGATAGAATGAAGACCAATAGCGCTCCTGACGTCTGATCCCAGATTAAGCCAGTTCAAGTCTTATAAAAGATTAAAGCCTACAGTTGTAACGCCGGCTGTGCAAAGAACATTGTCAGTACAGACGTCGAACGAGGGAAATCATTGTAGGCCTGACCTCCAAACCCAGTAGCAGAAGCATTCTTGATAGCCATCTCGAACTCGGCGAGTTCCCCACTGGCTTCGTACTTTTGCAGCGCATCTCCGACCAGAGACGTTTTGGTCACCCCAGTGCCCTGTAGACGAGCCACAGCTGAGTTAAAATATTGTCATGAATTCCGATGTCAACGTACCAGACTTTGTTTTACCTGCTGATAAGGTATTTCGACCATATCCCCGAGGTATTTCCGTGCAAGGGCACCATCGTGCCTAAACGATGTCCACGGGAAATAATAAACTAATGACGCGAACATTAAGCAAAGGTATGTTTAAAGGAGACGGAAAGCCTTACTGAACGGGAAGGCATCGAGGAGAGTAGTTGTCTCAGGGGTGGCCATTCTGAGTGCGATATCGAGCCCTTTCTGGACAGTAGTTACGATAGGGTCGTCACGAGGCTTCGGGCTATAATCATACATGACAGACATTATGATCGCTGCCGAAAACTGGTCAACATGCGCGTTGAGGTGCTGTGGGCTGTCCAGTAGTTCCTTCAGAAGCCCATGTGCCGCTTGCAACTGCATTGGGTGATAGACTCTTGATACATCAGCTCTGAAATATTGGTGAAACAGTCTCCTAGAAAGGACCGAATTCGATCAGGTAAGTAACTTGAATGATGGCTATGGTACATTCGCACCTGTGTCGACGCCATTCATGGCCATACGGTAATAGAGTCGTCGCAAAACCTAGGCCGAATCTACCCGCGCATTAATATAAATAGGCTGCATCAAATCCAAATCGAACGAACATGTCAGCTGTGGAGAGACTCATGCGATCGGAATAGATCTGGGAGCGCCTTTCCAGCAGATTGACTGCGGCCTCTTCAGAATTTAGAACGATTATCTCTTTGTTCAAAAGACGCGTGTACACAATGTCTCCTGAATACAAAGTCAATGCTGAACGAAATATAATGCTCAGACGGTGACAAAACAAACCATAGATGTCCCTCCATTTCGTGTATGTGCGCCAAGGCTCCCCTGCATTTATAGAAAGAACATTTCCTATTAAAGGAAGTGGCGTAGGACCTGGTGGACGAGGTATCACTGTGTCCGACCTCTCCCTGTTGTAGAGGACGAGCGCAATCAGACTAGCCAATACAGCTCCATAGAGGCGACTGTCGATAGATGAAGACATGGTTGTTTAACAAGCACAACACATACAGGCAGCATTATAAGCCATATTTGATGGGCATTGTTGCTGCCGACAATGTACTTAGAAGATGGGCCTGCACTTCCGATAGGTGACGCCACTTACGTGGAAGAAATGATGTCCAAACAATGCGCGTCCCTGAATATAGCTTAGGCAAAGTCGTGGATTCCTGACCTTGCGCAAAAACGATGTTTTTTCCAGCCATCAATATGTTTCATTGGTTGTCAATGATCAAAACGAAGGTCGTCTGACTGCAATTGCCGGTATCGGAAGGTTGCCGCGAATTCAACGCGTAATTGTAGTGTCAAATAATGCAGGGCGTGTATGTCAAACCGGAGGAGAACCTCCAAATGTCCAAGGCGTGGTTGGAAAACATATTGCCATATTTTGTGGCGGTCTGATCTTCCCTGGAAATTATATTGCCGATTCAGCGTGCTTGATCAGCGTTATCTGTCAAGATACAAACGTGTTTATCTCGTTATTCGCTGAGTAAGGAACCAGTGAAGAAGAAAAAACAATACCCACGTTGAGTCGCTTCTATTATTGGATGGCGTTATATGTCTATATGACCAGCTAGGTATGTTCATGATACTGATATTTAGTTACCAATCGACGACTGCAAGGAATTGACAAGGAAGTTGAAGGGCAGAGCAGCAAAATTGACAATCCATCTGAGGTAATTTGATTGTGATAGATAAACCTGTTCAAATCTTTGAGTGATATCACTTGAATTTGTCCATAGAGGAAAAGAAAATCTGTTAAGAACGGAAGAACTTGACCACTTGCGGTGGGCTTGCGTTCCGTCTGCTCCGTGAGCGCAAGCCTGTGGAAATCATCTGACGTCGTTGTGGTATCATGACAAGGCGTGATCTCCACTTGCTCCTGAAGGGAATCCGTATAAGTAAGAGATGTGAGATAGCTACCTGTTGAGAAATAGTTTTGCAACAAACCATGTCACCTCCAGCTGCGACCTTAGCGCGTCCATACGACGAGTCCCCCATACTACTGGCAAAGAAAAATGGGACAACGCCGAACGAGTCAACAACGTATGATGTTTGCGAAGATTATGAAGGGAATTATCGCTTCGCACCGATCGAAGAGGCGCAAGTATCGAGGGCTATGATTACACGGTGAATGCGATGGAACGCTAAGGACATCTCGATGAAACTTACTTTCTTTGGACAGATACTTCAACATGATGTACGAAAGGGCGGTATCGGACGTCGTTATCGTTGGGGCAGGAAGTGCTGGACTATCATGCGCTTACCACCTCGCAACTACCCGCCCCGACTTGAAAGTTACGATCCTGGAAGCAAGTGTGGCACCTGGTGGAGGAGCTTGGCTGGGAGGCCAACTGATGACTCCAATGGTATCTTGTTCGATGCATATGCGTTGACATTACGTTCAGCTCCCTATCACCAGGTTGTTCGCAAGCCTGCAGACCGCTTCTTGCAGGAAATCGGAGTTCCTTTCGAGGATGAAGGTCCATTCGTGGTCGTCAAACATGCTGCCCTCTTCACTTCGACCATCTTATCGCGCGTCCTGGCTCTTCCAAATGTCGTGATGATGAATGCGACAGCTGTTGAGGACCTTATTATCCGCACTGATTTCCAGAATCGCCAGCGAGTTTCTGGCGTGGTAACCAACTGGACATTGGTAGCGCTAAACCATGACACTCAGTCATGCATGGACCCCAACACTATCACAGCACCCATCGTCATCTCTGCTACAGGACACGACGGTCCGATGGGGGCTTTTTCCGCGAAGAGATTGGTTAGTGCAGGGCTTTTGAAGGAACTTGGGAATATGCGGGGTCTCGATATGAACCGGGCTGAGCCAGCGATCGTCAACGGAACTCGAGAGGTAACTCCAGGTCTGATTATGACAGGTCAGTTGTCCCAAGTTAAGTTTAGACTACCTGGATGCTGACGAAAGTCCTGCATCGAAGGCATGGAACTTTCTGAACACGATGGTTCGAACCGTATGGGTCCAACGTTTGGTGCCATGATGGCCAGCGGAATCAAAGCAGCTCGTGAAGCAATCAAAGCCCTCGACTCTGCGCAAATCGTTAACGGGAAGGTGGTGGGATGAATCGAGGATGAACACCTGTTCAATGAAGGAGAATGCCAATGGGGTGTGTAATGAATTGTAAAATCCTGGATTGAGCGACTCTACTTCCGATTGGAAAACATTCTGCTGGAAATTCAAGCACAAGAAACCTTCGTGGTTTAAGTAGTAGTACTTATATCCTTGAGTAAATGCGAGATTATTTTTATTGACTTGCGAGTGTAGCAGTGCGGTAGAGTCATTGGCAATGGGAAGGAGCGCTCGCCGTGACTGTCTGAGATAGTCCTGAACTTCCAGGGAATCTGTTTGGTATTAGAGCTGGTGGCTGGAATTAACAATGGAGGTAGGTGTATGCGTCAAAGTTACGGGTGCATTGGCATAGGCGTCTTCATGGATATCACGTTTTATACAATAGTTGATTACCAGCAGCTTCAAAAGCATAATAGACGGCATTATAAGTAGCTCATGTAAATCAAAAAATATGACGGGACGGGTGATACGATTATGGTGCAGATATTACCAAGGGGCTGGTAGAGGCTGCCAAATATTTTTCTCACCACACTCTGATGACTCCTGGGGTTGTGCCTGCCATTCAGAAATCCTACGAGTTATATGGACTTGCTGAATAAAGAAAACAATAGCCACATGAGTGTGTTGCAATGACAAGGGTTATGAACAACTGACCATAATGAGCTCTTGCACATCTTGCAACGTAAAACTGTGCCCAACCAGACTCGCATCCTCCCTGATTGAACTTGTACGCTGGGAGAAAGTCACTGTGAAGTTCCGCACGACACGAAGACTATCTCGACCCTGCCACGGTCCAGCTTTCGCGCGGAGAACAATTGCATGAATTGCGTGAATATGCTCTAGAGCATTCGTCTCCGCCAGAATCATAGACAAACAATGGTGAACAACGATGTCGCCGACCAGGCGAATCGTAAAAAGATCGCCTATGAAACAGCAAATGCTGTAAGCTGAGTGAATATATTCCTCAGAAACCATCGACTGCAAGCTCAGTGCCTGTGGTTGATCCTGTAAAACAAGTTTATTCGCTCATTCATATTAATATGGAAGGGTGATCACCCACAGATGACCAGAATGATTTGAATAAACCGAGCACGCGTTGACGCAGTTGGAATGCAAAGCAGCTTGATACCCATTCTCCGTGGATCTCCTGAAAAGCGTTATGTACTGCACGAGCAAAAAGTGCAGTATTATTCGGGGATTCGGGGGAACGTTCGGCGGCAGCCTGCCGACAAAAAAGATCTGCGAGTTTGCATATATCGCTGAAGGACCAATGTATATCTCGCGCTAGGTATTTCGCAAAATGAAGCTGCTTTTCGGGCTGCGAAGACGATGTGCCAACTTCAAACGCTCTGGGCCACTCCGGAGCTGGTTGAGGAGCTGGACTGGCGGACCGCGAATACAAGCCAGAGGGGATAAATGGTGCAGCATTCGGATTAAAGTCAGATTTGATGGGCCGGGATACGAAATCATCGATCTTGGCTGCCTCGTATGCATCAGGGCGTTGAAGGTCATCATCGTTCAAGAGAGTGAGGCTGCTACTGCACGGAGAGTCATTATAATCGCGGGGAGGTTGGACTTTCATGAGATCATAGCGAGATTGGAAATATCGCTCCTCCCTCATTTGCGAGGGAGGGGGCAATGCGACATGGGGAGAAGGGACTTTGTTCTCAAAGAACTTGTTGAACTCGTACATCACAGAACGGTCTAATGTGGCCATGGTGGGTGTATGGGAGGGAGGTAAAGTTGCAAAGGGTCGCTGAAAGTGTGGTACTGTTTAATGAATACGAAGCGGATATCGATCCATTTTATACAACAGTTAGCGGTCAAAGCGGTTCATTGTGGCAACACTTAATGATTTGTTCCGACACAGTGGCTTTGGTGGCGTATCGTCCCCACAATAGCAAGCAATTCTGAGAAAGCACGGTGGACGGCAACAGGATAATTGTGACGGATCTGGTCAAACCCTATAACTGACCAAAACTTGGGGACGCGTGTGGGCGTGGACCGTCAATACAAAAAATGCTGAGCTAATCAGCGGTTTGGGCAAATTCTCGTCAAAGCGCAACAATCAGTGGATTCTGTCGTTTCCATGGTCCACTTACGGTACTAAAGTAGGACTTTGCATTGTGTTCGAGAAGCTTTGATTAACAAAGAAAGACCGAGTTGAAGTACAAGCATCAAGATGACAACAGTTACAAAAGGACAAAAGGGCAGAAAAGGGCTCGGAGCCAAGATTGATCGAAATCATGTGACCGGTGTGACTTTAGCCGAAACTATTGACTTGCTCGAGTCTCGATCTTCAATATAAGCTTCAATATTCAATCATCTGGTGGATCAAGTCGAGGAATGGGATTCATGCTTCCTTCACCAACAAGTCCTCGAGAAAAAGCTCGCGCTTTAATGTCGCAAAAAGACGACATTGAGGCCGAGCTCAACGCACAAGTTGCGATCCTCAAAGCTAATTCCTGCGATTTGACATCTCCTCTGGTCGATCAGGATGGCTTTCCTCGTGCTGACGTCGATTTATATGCCGTGCGATATGCTAGAAAGCGAATCAATGAACTTCGGAATGACTTAAAGGACACCATGAATGAGATTGGTAAAGTCTTGGAGGCCGTATATGATCCTTCGCTGGCTGCGCCATCAACAGGAGCGCCGCCAGATCCTCAAGTCAAGTCTGCATCAGACTCGCTGGGGTCACTGAAACCATTTGCCAAAGTAAATGGTGTGGCTCCAGGCAGTCCAGCATCCCAAGCTGTGTGTGCATTCACGATAAGCTGCATATGCTGATATTCACTGATGGATGCACAGGATCTTCGTCGTGAAGATCTAATACTCAAATTTGGACACCTAACGCAGGGGTCTTTCGCTACGTCATCTCTGCAACCTCTGGCAGATCTGGTATCTGCAAATGAAAATGTGAACAAATCATCCAACTTCTTCATTATGGCCTACAGATTGACAAAATGTGTCCTTAAGCGTGAACTGCAAGTCACCGTACTGCGTTCTAACGAAACCCTAATATTGAATTTCACCCCGAGACAAGGATGGGGCGGCCGTGGGATGCTAGGGTATGTTTATCAGCTTTCAGCCGATATATATCTGATTGTTGTTGAATAGGTGTCATATTCTACCATTTCCTTCCACGTAATTCGTAATTCACGAATGACTTCTGGAAAATGGAAAAAAGATCGATTTCAATCATCTTCCAGCACGCATGTATCATGATTCATACTTATAGCATAAAATACAAGCAGGGTAAGAGGTGGGAATGACTTCGGATGAGTTCTGTATCGCTACAATTTGGCTCCATATGTAATTGCACTATTTGCAACCAGGCGCTCCTTAGTAGACCCATGAATGGCTCTGAGAACATCATCCATCGCAGCACTCATCCCGCCTTCGATCACCCATCGGTTGAAGACTTCGACATCAACATCACGTTCGGTACTATTCGTGCGCCATGACCATACTGCGTGTTCCAGGAGAAATAAGCTTGATGAAACATATCCGAGTAACAGAAAGGCGGGACGAGGGACTAGTGGCGCCATGTTAGTAGTTCCATAAACCGATTGGATTTGTTGAATTCCTCTCCGAAGAGCAATGAGTGATTTTTCCAGCAAGGCTTTGAGCTCCGTTGGGCATGAATCCACGATTCTCTTTGCCCACTAAGCCGGTAATTTAAATTTTGAACCGATATATTTGATATGAAAGAAACTCACAGATGCGAACGCAATGAAAGTCGCAGGATCTTTCGCGGTTCTAACAACATCCATGGCAAGGACTGTTACAGTTCCCTCCCAGATTTTCTCAACCAACCCGTCTCGAATTAATCTGGATCGTTTTGGAAAGGAAAAGGAACAGTTCAGCGTGCCTTATCTTATTTTTAAAATGTTTACACCGACCTTCCGATACCGACTTCTTCCATATAACCCATGCCCCCGAGTGTAGTCATGCACTCTTCTAAGGCAGCACATGCCTTTTCAGCCACGAAACCTTTGGCGACAGCTGTCATAATCCTGAATAAATGCTTCTCCTCAACAGAAGCCGTATACACCTCCAATTTCCCCATCAACAAAATTGTGCCAAAGGTAAGATGCGTCATAGCCCGGTATACAAGGCTGATTGACGCTAGCTGAGCGACATGCAAGGGATTATCTTGAAGAAGCTGAGTGCCATTGTGGATTGCTCGAACGCGCGAATATGAAACAGCAATGGCGAGACCCTTGCGAAGATACGCTGTACTCGATAATGCGCTATGGACACGAGTGATGTTGAGGACGGGAATGATGTTCTTCACACCCTGGTTCTGTGATCCTAGCAAATACGCACTCGTGAATTGAAGGGACAGCTCTGCAGTTGGGACGATGTTTGTTCCAACCTTGTTCTTGAGACGATGAGTAAAGATCCCATTAGTGAGTGGCGAAGGAAGAGGTTTATTAGGGTCTGGAATGAGAGGAAGTCGAAGGGGAACGAGAAACAAAGAGAGTGAACGAGAGCCATCTTTAATATCACCAGTTCGAGCTAATGCCACTGATACATTGCTGTCGGTAGCGCTGGAGAACCACTTTAATCCATCGAGTTTGTATTCCGGCCACATCGCGTCCACGGCATTTTTGGTAGGTATTGCTGTAGTCTCAGTCAAGGACACATCAGAGCCTCCGGGGCGCTAATTACACTTTCAGGGAATGGTTAGACAAAGGCAGATGGGAAGCCTACTTCAGTCATCCATTGCCCAGAGGTAAAAGCAAAGGATGGATCGCGGCTAGTGATACAAATTTAAATGGCATATACATATTATTATCTTTCATAGCACTTGCCTTGTCAACCGAGGGAATATGTCGCGTTTCATCTCTGGTGTCCCCAAAAGTTCAATAACTGAATGTGGTCCTTAGCACGGTGAATAATACGAGAAAATATGATTAACCTCGCGCGCAACCGTCCGTCATACTTAATGGGCAACCAACCTATGTGTCAGATTAGTACCTGGGTCTATTTAGTAAGATCCAGTTCATACCACCTGTGAGTCGCCCACCAACAGATGCAATTTCGCAAATCCGTACACTCGACTGAATTCGCCATATTTGCGCTCATAGAATATTCCAGGGATACCTTCTCTAAAAAAGATGCCTTTGAGCTGTCCCCAAGCTTCGGATGTTTCGAGGCGGTCTATTCGATGACCCCATTGGTTATACTGGGTTAAAGTGGGAGGTGCTGCACGGTCAGCAGTAGCGCGTACAGCTGACAGGATATCATTATAGATCTATTGATTGATAGAGCTGTATGCATCACTCACAAGTTACGGCTTCGCCGCCAAGTCGTACAAGATCGGGTAACACCTCCGAAAGGACGCTGCAGACGACTTAGATCTAAGCAATGTGAAATTACTAGATGAGAACCTTACCGGTCAGGAAGGATCCTCTTCAGCAATCCTGGAAGGGCTGGATCACTCGTGAACGCATTCCCTTCTGTGAAAGGTGTCTATCGGTGATTGTTCCGAATTTAACTCAGTCACCAATTCCAACGTGCCCATAGCATGGAATGGGACAAAAGCATACCAATTGAAAGCCTTCTTCCACTCGCATTTTCCTTATACTGCGTTCAAGAGCCTGCGGTTAAGGCGATAGTAATTGCCTCTAGGGATGTATTCAATTACGGGTGAAATTCCCTGTGGGATTCACGAATTCACATGCAAGGAGTACCGGCCAATTTGTTGGCTATAGAAGCTATGTATAGACATCTGAATTCGTGCTGTGAGTGGGCGACATGACAACTTTCAGTCATGTTGCTGTTCCAGATCAAGTGATTCAATGAATCAAGTCAGCCGGAACTTGGATGATAAGTAAGTCACGTGGGATGTCGAATTTAATGATTTCCCGGTCATCCAAGTTGGTCAACTTCATGAACGATCGTGATTTAGCACAAGTTTTGACTATTCTCAGGAATTCTCTGGCTATACCTTGCTTGAATTCATCATGTTCGCATCGATAGGACGCCAGTGCACTGTTACACCTCGGTGATGATGATTCAATCGTGGCTCATTCGTTCAACCTCTCGTGCACAGGCTGTGGGTCCATTTTTGATCTCTTTGAAAACTTTTACTGACAGGTCGGTCGCGGCGTTACTGTAATAGGAGCAGTTTCCTTCATCTTCCCGCGTGTTTCTGCCATCAATGTGATTTCACTCTAAAAGAGTAATCCTTCACTACTCATCGCAGTGAGAGGTTATGGGATAGCGCAAAGGTACACCCATCAAACGAATTGTGCTTTATATATGACCCGTTAAAAAGTTGAAATACCAACAAACGGATTTTAATTCACCAAAATCAAAGTAAAATCTTTCGCCAAGGGCTCCGAGGAACAAGCTCAAATCTGCGGTGTTCATCTAGCTATTCTGTTAAAGGATATCATGGTGATGCCAAAGCCGCTTCAATGGCGTCCCTTGACATAATGCCCATTGATGGCCTCTATCTCCCAAGATCTCAGCTAACACTAGCCTACACCACATTTCCGTTGATTTCAAAGGTCTCTGCCTCATGCACTAACCAAAGTCTTTCTCGATCTCATTTCACCAGTTCCTGCTCGCGTCGTAACGCGTTAATTTCTCCCCGGGTTCCTGAGCTCCTGAGTCTTTCGATGACGATTTGATGAGTCGCGGACTTCTCGCCGGTTATATATTTGAAGGCATTCATTGCCTTACTTACCAGACACTTCCAACATGAAACTCGTATTTTTCGATTTCACAGGTATCATGGCTACAATCTATGGCAATGCTCTCCTCACTTCACCCGCTTTGTAGGAAGAAACCATCCATGCAATGAGGCTGGTTGACGTTCACTGGAGTA
>MU268221.1:0-11788 GCA_021014935.1 Hygrophoropsis aurantiaca
AGTCCGAATTAAATGACATTTTGAAACTTCAAATAAAAGGTTCGTGTTTTGACCAAAGTTTAAGCCAGCCTTAAATTCTGGAAACCCGGATGTGAGACCCACTACCAAGGTATGAGTCGGGAATATCATTTAAGCCCGTCTCAAATGATCGATGCACATGCCTTTGAACATGCACAAAGCCCAAATCGAGAGCACCGGCTTGTTCTCATTCGACAAATATCATTTCTCTTACTCCAATCAATGGCAAATAATCATCGCCAATTCACTGAGGGGTGCGTAAATCTAACTGACAGGAATTACTATTTAGGTCATGATATGCTATCCCCCAGCCCCGAATCATAAATCGTGAGGCTGTCTCCGCACCCCGAGTGATCATGATGAGTATGTGACGGTTACATATTTCCAAACCTCGCGGCGGTACACAGAACCGATGCACGTCAAGTCTACCGGCATAGACAACAATCTCGCAGGCTTTTTGAACTCTGAGGCATAGTACCAGTTACAAAGTTCATGAAGATCCTCATACAGCATGCTCTAAAGAATCTACACGCGTTTTCCATCTCGGGCCCGTTGAGAGCAAGTTTCAGCTCGGTCTCTAAGATAAGAGCCTTCGCTTCTTCAAAGCTTCACTGTCCAGGCTGATACTTTTCATAGGTGACTGTCCCGTAGCTCCAAATCTACAATCTTGAATTCAAGTTTGGCATCTTACCGGTCACTCAAACATTTGCTAGGTACCATGAACACGTCTACTTATGTGTAGAGCGCGGAGATATTTCTGATTTCGTGATTTAATAATGCCATCGGAGCCCCGAAAACGCTTGTTAGTTGCGCTATCTTCGGATGAGTATCATTAATAGCGATTGCGGTCACTCAGTACTCAAGACTGATTCGGGAAGTCGAAGATTGCCGGCCAATCATGGCGCTAACGCATCCGCATGCTTATATGTTCCTATCCATCAGCCAAGTTGCTACATACTGAAGTCACTACTGGCAGTTACAGTAAATTCACTCAAGACGCGGAAGTTGTATAATGGGATACACTATAATTCGTTGCACAACGTTCTTCCATCTTCCATAGATATTGGCAATTCAATGGTCGAGACAACCCAACGTGTCCCTTCTCCCCCCTATGGACTTAAGAATTGGCTGCATTTGCTGCACTATCTATCCAAGCGTTTTCCGACCACGGACTTGGACCTTTAATTATTCTAGGGCGCCATACCATGCCGCTCAGCTTTCTATGTCCGACGTTGAGGCTGTTCATTTTCTGAAGATAACTTTTGTCTGTGCGATGTACATCGTTGATGGTGTTCCTTATTTCTGGATCGACTACAACTCGCTGCTTGGCTGTGTCAATTCCAATGGGCTCTTTGGCCGCGCTGGCAACACGATAATCAGATTCCACGGCATCATAGACCTCATGTTGTCCTCATGGCAAATGGGTTGATAAGTCAATGACTTCATTTTTTTTTGTTACACAAAATTCCATTCCACCCATGGCCTTTGGCAGTCTAAGTGCTCGTATGATGAATCCATCATTTTCAGCGACGCAGATACTCTCCGCTGGCCTTCGGCGTCCGCTAAACTGTTACGAACACATTCCCTTGGCTTTCAGATTCACCTACCTGGGCTTCACTTGGGACCTGCCCAATAAAACGGTGTGTATTCCGGTGAAGAAGTGCTCAAAATACATAGCGCGCATGGCTTCGTGGTCTTCTGGCACTCTTGTCACCAAGAAAGAGGTTGAATCTGTGGTCAGCTCTCTTAACCACTGCACGCTAGTCCTTAACGACGGCCACGCTCACCTCACCTCATTATCCCACTTCTTTTCCTCTTTCAAGTCTTCTTCCGCATTTGCACAACATGAAGTGCCCGCCTCGGTCATGGCGGAAATTGAGTGGTTCCGCTCTCGTCTGAACCTTCCTTGGTGTGGTTCGTCAATCACCATGCCTCCTACACCTTCCTCCCATGTAATCTTCGTTGACGCGGCTACATCGTTTGGAATCGGTTTCGTTTGTAATGGCCGTTGGTTGGCATGGGTCTTACTCGACGGTTGGAAATCAGATGGCCGCGACATCAATTGGGCAGAGATGACTGCATTTGATTTGGGCTTCCGCGCGGTTATTGCGTCAGGGCTTGGCAAGGACTGTTACATCGTCTTTCACTCTGACAATCAAGGTGCTGTAGACGCGTTGAATGCCGGTTACTCTCGTAATGTTTCCTGGAAGGAGAGTATTGGTCACATAGGGGCTCTGGTTCGTGAACACAATATTCAGTACTTAGCTGTTTGAGTTTCTACTCGGCGTAACATTGCAGATCGTCCTTCACGGGGTGTATTTCCCAGTAGCTCATCTCGTTTTCCTTTCCCTCCTCCCATTCCTTGTTATCTCGAACGCTTCGTGCGCCTTGTCCCTTGAGAGTGCTTGCTTATCTCTCATCTGAATTCGCATTTATGATAAATTCCGCTACGCTAGTTCTTCCTTTGCCTTTTTTTTTCGGACAAGTGAATTGTATTGCGTGATCACAGTCTAAGCAACATACGCGAATCACTAAATCGGTCTAACTCGTAGACCGGCCGAGGGAAAACGCACTTATGGGCGGTAGCCTATGTAGTCCGATGTAGGGTTTGTTCATTTTTAAGTGTACCTTTCCACGTATTGTGGACTAGGAGTGGATTGATCTTTTTGTGGTCTTTATTTTTTGCTATGAATCTGTCGGTTGGGAGTCTTTTATTAATTGTGTCGATCCAGCGTTTTAGAAATTACTCGATCTGGGGTATCGTTACCTTGGGTAACTGTGCTGCATCTTATTACCCAGATTAGATATGCCGATTCTGCGAGGAGGATGGCGAGTAGCCTCGCTTTTCCATCGTGAGTTACGGATCTTGTTTCTGGGATGTTATTTGTTCCGTTTTGATTGTTATTTGTGTTTTTCAGGCGTTTTATCGAGCCGCATACTAGGATCAATCCTAGGGGCGAGTTACACTGGTACATGTCGGAGGGAGGCACGCGTCAGCTCACGGAAGGAAGAGAGGAAGGGTCACGGTGGCGCTCTCAACGACCGATGAATATGTCGTGGTCACCCCAGTGCCGAATACTAGGAATGCAAAAATCGCGACAGAGGTGAGGATGAGTGCGAAATGCATGGCGGAGCATATTGTTTCCCTGAGTGCTGGGCTCGATTGTGCTGAGAAAAGTGCTGACACCAAGATTGCTTTTATAGCCCAAATGTCGCCTATATTTCCCTTTGGTTTTACATCCCCAGATCATGCCGGGCGGTTTTAGACAATTTGCCGAGGCCCCTGAAATCGAGATGCCACGAACAAGGACGCAAGTGGGGATACTGTGATGCCCGTCGGCGACCAAGCGGCAACGCCCGCCGACGATCAAGCGGTGATGACCACCGGTTATCAAGTGCATTTGGTTTTGGGGTTTGAAAGCTCGAAGTGACTGGTTAATGGGCTTGAACTTTTTTGGGATAAGTGTGATTGGGGGTGAGAATGAATGAAAGTGCTAGGAATCGCGTAACTAGCAGAGGCAATAATCTGATATAATTTATCAACGATGGAGCATAGACAGCACGAAGAAATAGGCCGATCCGAGATAATATCGATATCTTGGATGAATATTGTGATTGATTTTGATGCCATTGGAATCAAAATAAGTCACAATATTCATCTGCTAAGCGCTGAGTGCCCGACCCTAGATGAGCGGTGGATGTTGCTGAGCGGTTGTGTGGCGATAGGATGGGTCGACCTACTGACAAAATGAAACGAAGGGAAGCGGGAAGAAATCAACGGGCAACAACGAAAGGAAGAAAAAAAAGGGTTTCATACCAGACGCGACGGCGAGCACGGCAATATATCTACAGCCGAGGGGTGTAGATAAGAGCAACATAGATAAGAACGTGCACGAGTAATTCCATGTCGTCCTGAATCTCGTGGATAATTTTGCATTACAGTAAACTAATACGGCATCTTACCTGTCACTCACAAACTTGATAGGATGAAGGTTTCTATGTATAGAGCGAATGATGGGCACATACCCATGTAGACCTTCTTGACTCCGCGATGTGCATTGGTTTCAAATCCCATTGGAGCCCAATGACACTAGATCTCAGTTGTTTTATACCCCGAAGCCGTGTAATCGACAGCGATTGCGATGCTCTGACCTCCTTGCGCCACAAAAGAGGTCTTGATGCTAGCGTTTTCCTCACTACAAAACCCACCCAAGTAAATCAGCATCTTTTACATATCTTCGACCCACAAATCTCAGACATACCATGCGTTTCGCACTGATCCTCACCTCCATCGCAATGTCAATGGCATATTCGCCGACATTTCATCCGTCACTTGGAGTCCGGACCTTGCGTAACCAACCCAGTCGGCCGTCACGACCTGGTTGTTGTCTGAGATGTCTTCTGGCATGTGTCATGTAGCGAATGTGAGTGATTATTAACGCTTTATATTCGTTGAACACATGTGCCAGTACTGACCAGGACACCAATCATTTGGGCTGTAAAAGCCGAAAAAAAATTGGTGAAAACTTTGACGACATGCATCGATGGGGGCGTCGCGGATTTAGCAGGCAGAGCTTGGGATACGTGAACACTTGAAACAGAACAGTCTGACGCAGGTGTGCATCAAAAGCAAACTCGCAAGCGGAGCTGCGACTCGTAATTCGGCAGTCGCCGAGATATGTTCTTTTTGCCACGTTTTGTCTCTTACCCTCTCTTACCAGTACTGAGTCTACAGTGCAGGCGGGATCAGTTTATCCATCATTAACTGAAGGTAAGTCGTTCATCTAGTATTCGGCCACAGAGAGATCATCCAGGTTTCAAGATCCCATCCAATTTTCCACCGGAAGCCTAAGCGCTGTAATAATTCGCGAGTTCCTGTGGAACTCAGAGTTATTTGGATACCACAAGTATTCTGATCTGGTGGAGGAGCAAAAGGCAGTGAAAACTACCATATACTCTCAGCTTCAGCGGCTTCTTCTCGTTCTTGACGGCTGATCTTTCTGACACTGGGCGTCAAAGAGGTGAGCCATCAAGAACGAGGAAGCTCACAGAAAGACTCGAAAACTTCGAATTCGCGAAACAAGCAGCAGCAGTCCTGGCCAGCTGGTATGATAATGGTTTCACTGATTTCAAACGATGCATTTGCCATCCAGCCATCCAATACACTGTCACGAACCACGGTAGGTCTCGTAGACACCATAGTCACAAGATCCGCAGTTCTGCCACCATGAACAAGTCGCAATAAAGGACTCTTTTCTCTCGTGGTACGCACATAGTTTGACAGTGATATAGCCTTTAGGTCACCAGATCCCGAGCTGCAAGCTGTACATAAGCGCACAAACTGAGACCGTATATATAACCCCTTCATGGCATAAACCTTGCTTTGGATCCATTCACAGCTGTTACCATCATCACATATGGACTCCACATTAACCCTTGTCAACCCCAGTCCTCCGACCCAATACACCTTCAGCACCAACAACATCAAGAACGCCGTCATATTTGCGCGCCCATTCCCATCTCCGGGACAAGCCCAACGTGCGCAAAATGTATATACCGTCTCCACTGAGCTCAAGTCCGACAAGCGCACCGAGCTCACAGATACTGCAAGTGGCCGGCTCGTCGCTGTGTGGGAGCGGCGCGACATCCTCCCCGATACGGTCACTTTTCCGGATCGGGACAATGGGTCAACGACGAGTGTGAGCAAGTGGCTGAGTAAAGGAAAGTTGCCGGATGGGATGTATGCTCGAAACCATCGTGTATAACTCCCCCTAGTCTGACCGGCTTGATATCCATAGGCCGGTTCATGTTATGCAGACAGCATATGGACCACTGGTGTGGAAATCGGATGCTACATATCGCCTAGGGGTAAGTTTCTTGTAGTCATCCCGAGATTAAACGAAAACTATTCGATAACCTTATTAACACACCCAGCTATTCATTGAGAACAACCTCCTTCAGCCCGTCGCGTACTACCAGCTCGATCTGCACGCAAATGCTAACGCTAACCTCGTCATCGACGCCAATGCCGAACAAATCAGGACCGACATCATCTTTTCGTTTATCATCCTCGAACAACGCCTCAGGGTGTCTGATAGGAACATCAACGTAGGCGGAGGCAAGTTCGAGATGAATAGGACAGTGCTGGGCCACCACGTCATGAAGTGATAAATGGTGCTGTGAATTAACATGATGCATGATAACTATGTTGATGAGTTGGAGCGAGGGTTGTGAGATTATTATAATCGTACGAAGCATATGAAGCGTATTTATGATACTTGTCATTGATATCCGGTTTGTTCTTTTGGTCGCTGTGAAAATGTTCTTATAAGTAATAAGATCCAACAAGGCCATCCGCCTGTCCGAGGCCTCCCTCGTATTCGTCCCAATGTCCTACATTACCATGACTCCCTCCCCCACCTACCCACATCCACACCCGATCCCCGACACACAGCCTCCTCAAAAAGGAATACAACCCGCTAACACGCACTAACATTTTCCGAACGTCCATCTTCTCTGAAGTACCACTCGGCCGAGGCGGGCTGCGCACGCTGAACTCGCGGAGGTTACGTGGGAGAGAAACCTTTCCCACAATGAGCCAGGACATGATTCCCTACATGGTTTACATTTGTCAACACCACGGGGACTTCACCAACGAGAGAGGGAGGGTAAGAGGAAACATACATGTGCAGTGTTCGGCATATCTTTGGGAAACCCCGTCGAGCGATCGACTTCAACGCCAGTCAGCGCCGAAATGCGCAGCGCTTCATCCCGCTCCGCAGCCTATCCAATCCAAGTCTCAATCCGTCAGCTCCCCGAAGCCAAAAACAACCAATACAGTTAATGAGAACAAGAATAATTACCCACCGAAAAAAAGAGTGGAGTCTGCTGCGTGCCGCCACCACCACTCCCGCCGTGGGCTGGATCAGAGTACATCAGGCTAATATCGAGCATTTGCAGGTCTGGGAGGTACGCCGTGATACTGCGCAGAACCTGCAATCCCGGTGGGGCACCACAGATCGTAAGACTCTGCAAATTATGAGCAACACCAAAGAACTCCGCTAAACCGGAGAGCACTTCGTATACCGGCACCGACTCGCCGCCATATCCCGTGACCGCAAGATGGATCCGGGCATGCTTTAAATGCCGATCCACCGCGAACACCTTCGCTAAGGCCAGTGGTCCTTCATACGCCTCGAGGTGTGGAACAACTTCCGGCGGTAGCCGGTCCGGAACTGCGATGCTGCTGTGCCTCGCAAACGCCAGCGAGCGCAGCTGTGGGCACTGCCCCAAAAATTCGAAAAACGCGTCCCCTTGCGTCTGAGGCACCAGGATCGCGAGGTGTGTAAGCCGCTGGAAGGGCGGGAGGAAGAGGAAGGACGATACCGCGCTCGGCGCAAGGCGGTTGTCGTCGAGCGTGAGGCGCTCGAGGTGTGTTGGGGAGAGAATATGAGTGATAGGGCTGCTGGTGCTGTGAGATCGGTCTGGAGATGAGGGTGTGTTGGGCTTGGGCTCGGACGCACGGAAGGTCTGGGTAATGCTGAGCGTGGCGATTGGGAGTGGGGCGCTCTTCGTGCAGCGGATCTCGCAGTTGTCGAGCGCGAGGGTGTGGAGGCGCGGTAGGCACTCCAGCGCTCCTACCAGCTTGTTATTTACCTCCATGAAGGAGAGCTGGAGGACGGATAAGTGAGGGAAAGCCGGTAGGCTGGAGGTGAACGTGTCGGCGAGGGCGGTGTAGGCGTTGGATACATGCGTGCTGTAACGGATGGGGCGGCGTTTTTGGAGACCTCTGAATGACCAGTTGCGCACCGCCTGACGTGTATGGTATGCATCGGGATCGCTACTGAGCGACTTCAAGCACCTCGAAGCGTTTTCAGAGCGAAGCAAATGAGACGGTTCGGGTGTATTTGCTAGATCTGCTGGAGAGGGACTTGATGTCACTAATTTTTCAAACAAAGGCTCGATGCAGATCTGGTGAAATTGTCGAGAGACGGAGATTAATTGTTGAATGTCTCGGCGAGGTAAATAGGCTAGACACATGAGCCATAGTTCTGTGGGGAGCTGTGGCGTAAATTGTAAGTCAATCCGGGAGAATTCGGTGGTCAGTAGATCCATGAGCAGGACAATCTAGTAGTCTGGTTATCAGATTGTGATGTACAGAGCAGAAACCACCTGCGTGCTTGCCTTTTAACGAGAAAGACAGAAAGACAGGGCAAGAGACGCAATTTTCAAGAGGGCTGCGCGTGAAGTCTTTCAAAGCACGAATCGCTGGGTACACCAACTTGGAACGATTATCCGACGGGTACTATGGCCCATGGAGCTCCCGAATGTATGGGTGCTTGTGACCACAACGAGTGTAAGGTCCTGGGCCAAGACAGTAAGGAAAATTGAGTCGCTTACTCACGCGGGCTAACAATATTTCAGGTTCCATCCATGTGCCAATGATATTTTCCTAATTCCAGGGCCCCGAGAGAAAGAGAAGTGCATGAGACTCAGAATAAACAGAAGCTTGAGAGTAGATTAAATAGTGCGGCCAATAACATTTGTCAAAGTGCACGTGATGAGGACGCGTCTGAATCTTTGTGGCGTGCCGGGACCTGCCGGGGCGGAATCACTACCGCAGCTCACATCCGAGTGTTTTCAGTGTATACCCCACATCAACGTACGTTATGCATCCCCAAATTGTGTCTCGTCGATGCTGATGCATTCGAGTTCTGTACTTTTTACGACATCTTTTGCACTAGTCGGTACGTGCCATTGGCGCATGTACATGGGATGGGCTAAGGACGAAAGTGCAAGAGGGATCAAAGACTTTTTTACTTGGTTTCCCGTAGGTGGGGTTGCCTTTGAAGAATGGGGAAATATGTGCGAGTTGCGATTTGGGAATGCGACTTTACAAGGAATGTACGATCGTTGTGCGATACTGTGGTGGAGCACGGTGAATTGACTGTGGTTCGTCAAGTAGAGACACCGGGTAATTTAAGAAGAAGATAATTCAAAGGTTCCCTGATGCCATCTCATAGAGAGCGTCTTTATCGCCGCTGTCGTCCACAAGTGCACGAAACATCCCTTTATCGTTCTTCAGTAATTCGGCAGGGGTTCCGAACTCCATCTGTATGTTTTGGTGAGCGGGTATCGCGTCAATCGATGAGAAAAGCCCTTACAAGCTTGCCAGCGTCAAGAACCATCTTCAATACGATGATCAGATAGCATACTACAGGAGGGGAAGCGCAGCACTTACGATTTTGTCTGCGTCCATTATCGTCTGCAGACGATGCGCGACGATGATCTGTGTAACATCTCTCAACTCGTTCCGAAGCGAGGACTGTATGAGCGTATCAGTCTTGTAATCTGGAGAATCGGTCAGATTTTCTTGCTTTGGCAGATAGCTGAAGGATTACCTATCGCAGAAGTAGCTGATTCCCAAGGTCAGTTTGCAAAGATCGAGATTTAAGCGACATATACGAACCTTCGTCCAGGATTAACAGTTTACTCCCGCGCACCATGGCTCTAGCGAGAGCCAAAATTTGTCGCTGGCCAACTGATAAGTTGCCTCCTCCACTAGAGATATCGCTCTCTAGCGTCAATCTGCCATCGTCGCCATCGTTGCGCAACTCAAAGAGCCCCGCTGACCGCAACGCATTGTTCAACGTTGCATCGTCGTGTTGATCGAAAGGATCCAGATTTTGGCGAAGAGTCCCAGTAAGTAACTCGGGCTATGGGATTATGTGTCACCGGCTCCGAAATAAAGGTACAGGTTGGAAACATACCACTTGCGGGATGATAGTGATATTTGAGCGTAAGTTCTCCAAATTAATGGCACTGGTAGGAATGCCATCATAGTAGACATTGCCTTCCGTGAAGATGCAACGAAGCAACGAGAGTGTTAGAGTGCTCTGTTTGACTGTTAGAGCGAAAGGTATTTCCAGTTTCTCATCCATACCTTGCCACTGCCTGTACGTCCCACTGGAAAGTCAATTGGTAAACATGATTAACAATCGCGAGTCAGCGTCACATACCGACCCCAACGCGTTCGCCAGATGCAACATGGAATGATAAGTCATGCAAGACTTTCGGACCATCCTGTAAGTTCAGGTGAGTGGCTTCATTTGATGAATGATTCATCAACACACCGAGGAATATCGAGCGCTCAAGTTCTCTACTCGCAATTCCCCACTAGCAGGCCAATATGCTGGTGGCTGACCATCCTCTGTCGGTTTTGGCTCTTGTTCTATCTTGATGTACCCGTCAATTCGCTCAAGACTAACAGCGCGAGGAATAAGGAAAATCTTTGGGGCTGTAACAATAGTACGTGCCTGTTTCCTGCAAATATGTAAGGATCATCAGGTCACAAGCGGCGAAGTTGTTGTCCTTACCGCTAACTTCTACGTCGTTCACAGCCCGAACCCACAACAAAATCAACGCGCTGGATGCAACTTTGTGTTTATTAGTAAGAAGTAGTTGAGATGCTATGTAGCAATGCGCACCAGCCATATTGAGCGAAAATCCAATATCAGATGCATTCAATGCACTGTTGCCGTATACAAGGTACGCAGCAAGACTGGATGTAAACAAAGCACTGATCACGTCCAAGCGAATTGTTAACCAGCTGTAAAACATTGTAAGCAAACGATGGTGAAACAAAACCAAGGAAAGTGTTACCTACCGATTGAGATTAAAAGCCACGCGAGCACATTTTGTGTAGCGGTCAATTCGGGTCAATGATTCTCGTTTGAAAGCCTCTTGTGCGCCATACGCTCTGACAGAAGCTGAAGGCCATTCAGTATAAAGACTCACGATAATATCCACAACTTACTTAATCCTGTAATGGCTGCGCCAAAATGCCCCAAAACTGGAGCCTTGGCATTGCTCATTTCTCGTTTCACTGAAAGTTGCGCTTTCACGTATATCCTTCCCACAAATCCGCCTACTACGCCGACAATTATCCCGGGAAGCAGAAAGGCAGGTGTCACGAGGACAATGGCTCCGAGTTTAATGAGGATCGTTACAGTCAATTGAACCATAGCGCCAAGACGCTGGGGCAGTGATCTGTCGACTATATGATAATGAGATATGCTGAAACAAAAGACAGGCATCACATACTAGCTTGAATATCTTGGGTGCATCGCGTGATTACACGCGAGGTGGGAGTGATATCGAGCCATCTGATGTACTTAGCGAACAAAATCGACCCCAAGACAGACGAAGCATACCTGAGGGTGGTTCCCAGGACAGACTGAATGAGGCTTCTATGGATTTTCCGCGATGCTCTCATCGTTCCATAGATATACAGAATGTAGCCAGTGGAATATGCTACGCAACCAGATACAAGTAGCAGCGCATATACAGATAAGTAGCTGAAGATAGTCTTTTTATTTTTTCCTCGAAAATTAAATTGACTGAGACTCACAAAGGGACCTTCACCTCCGATGTTGGCTGGACTTCGTATTGAGCCGCCCAGTAACCCAAAAACCAGGTTTGTACGGCATTTAGCAGATCGGTCAAAGATATGAGGCTAACAAATGCGATCGAGAAAAGGAGAGGATATCTGCCTCCCAGGCTAACAAGATAAAGCTTAACTAACAATGGTGGTCATAAGCATTTGTGAACTATCCAAAGAAAACAACTTACATGCAGGCCAACTCACTGTTCCGACTAATATCTCTTCTGCAACGACAAGTTTTCCATCCGCTTTTACGTCACTTGTAATTTGGGGATCAGCTTCAACAATTGTCGATTCACGGTCAACAAGCTCCTGGTCCTTGGCCAT
>MU268223.1:0-11749 GCA_021014935.1 Hygrophoropsis aurantiaca
TTGACCGACCCAGAAGGGCACTGCGCGCTCTGTAAATCGGTACCAGCAGCTGATACCAAGGTATTAGACAGCGATTAGAACATCACATATTGGCAAGACAAACCTCCACCAAGCCTATGAAAGGATTGATGAGTAAACTACACCAAGCGCATGATATGGGTATCTTACCGTATATGACTGTCCCACATGCCCGCCGCCCCTTGCTGGCCAGATGGATCGTGTACATTCCACTCAATCATGATAGCGCCAGGAGCTGCTCTCATCAGAAATTGCCGTTAAAACGTGATAAAAGTAACTCACCAGGTCCAACAGTAGAAAAGATGATGTCGCTGATCTCCAGTACACCTTGGGAGTTAGCTTCGCCAGCCTGAACGACCACCGTCGGGGTGTCTTGACTTGCAAAGTTGGACCCCCCAGCAAGAATGACCGACCACGCCTCTCCCACGATCTGAGTGCCGGCAGGGATAGAAATCGTGTTGGTCACGTAGTAACTACCAGCATCGAAGAAGATGATCTTGCACCCCGCATACTGCCAAAGAGAATTAGCCGAGATGCAGTTCTGTTGGGAAAAGGTTCTCACCTCGTTGATCACATTCTGGATCGCGGCGGTGTCATCAGTCCTTCCATCGCCTGCGGCACCCTGCGATTTGACGCTTATGATTTCGCTGGTAGCATAGTTGGCGTACTGAGGATGGCTTTTACCGAAGATTCTTCCAGCGCTGTCAAGGAGGTTCGAGGGCTTGCTCGGGGGCACAATGCTTCCCTGAGCAAACGTCTTGGTTCGACTGGTTCGACTGTAAACATTTCCTTGGCCCCAGGAAGCGATGGTAGTGGTCCCGCCGGCGAGGACAGTAGCGCCTCCAACAACGCCAACAGCAGTAGGGACGTTGTTGAGCTTAATATTATTCAAAACGAGGGAACCTGTCGATTGACCAGTGCTAGCTGATGGTGTGCCCACAAAGGTTGGTGTATTTGTCACAACGGCATCGACAATGGCCACGGAACCGATGGCCTACGGAAGTCCATGAAATCCGTAATCGAAAGCAAAATGTAGGACTCACCTTGGACGATGAGACGGGCTTTAGTGGAGTCAAGTCAAATCCAGTCTGCTCGGACTATTAAGCAAGGGACTCTCCCAACTTTACAGTACACGCACTTCACAGCTGTTGATTGTAACTCCTTGGAAGGTCCATCCTAGATCGACCAGAGAGGTACGTCATTAATCCTGTCAGTTCTACATCAATGCACAATACCGAGGTTAGAAGGCATATGGATGGCTGTCCCATAAGAGTCAGGCGCAATAGATTTGTGGAAAGGTGGAACTGACCGGAACGGGCGTTGTTGACCGTCAAGTTGCGAACGGTGAAATCCTGGCCTCCGACTTGCATACCATTTTTACCTGAAAATTCGATGGAATCACTATAAAAAAGCTTCATATATCTTATTTACCCCCGTTGAACACGAGATCTGGTTTGAAAAACGTTAACAAGGTTTTATAGAACTGGCATAAGTGCGAGGTACCTCCCATGAATCCTCCGCTGTATATAAGAAATCATTGAGCACGGGTCACAAACAGGAGATTTGAGAAAAGAAACTTCACTCTCCACTTTCCATGACCAAGCCTGGAGGCACAGATGAGATAAGTTAACTATTTTTAGTGGTGAAGGTGCTTGCCTACCTCGGTGATTATTGCCCGGGAAAGTTGACATATGGACGACAACATTGATCAACGAAGTAGCTTTTGAACCCGGCCAATGCATTCCGATAGCAGCTGTTAATGGTAGAATCAGCCGTAAATCAATCACAATGTTCCTAACAGAACGGTAGCTATGAACGAAAGAGTAAATTGGTGCTCAGCACATATCGGTTGTACGTCTGATGCTCACGAGCTGTCCTGATTAGTAAACCACTGGGCTCCGTATCCGTTCGGGATGTATGGATTAGCATCTAACACATGCGCGATCAGTTTTTGAAGGAGTAAGCTTTATAAATTTCTTACCAATCACTGCGAATCCTAAAAACGCTGGGCTTGCGAGGAGAGTTGGGGGACTCCTGGCATCGCCGATCATTTGAGTATAATAGTATGTGTTGATTGCTGATGACACCAGGTAGGTTCTAGGTGGTGTTTAGATACGGAGAGGGCACTTAATCGAAGACTATAATTACCCGGAAGGGAAATACACAATAGCAGGGGTGAGGCTGTGATATCTGTGAGCCACGATCAGAGTTGCTACCACAAGAATACCACGTACGTGGACGACGAGCATGAACCACCACCACACCGATTTCCAGAGGACATCGCAGAGCTGAGTGACAAAGGTCAACCAGATGCGCAAAGCGCACTTATTCAACCCACTTGATAGCAGCTGTGTCATCAGTGACACCGTTACCTACTGCACCAAAGTCTTTGACATTGCGGAAAACTTGATAAGAGCTTGGGTTTGCATTGAATGCCGACGTTCCCTGATGGGTGATAGTCTGAAGCCAGTAGGGATCACCAGCGGCAGCCGATCCACTGCCTAGTGGAGCAGAGCAGGATGTACCGAGTGCAGAAGCAAAGGAAATCGATCCGAAGAATGTGCCCAGGAAGAGCAACACCTTTTCCAACAGCATATTCAATGATGCAACTATTGGTGCAAATATAATGCTGCAATAAAGAGTAGAATTTGAAGGAGACAAAGCAATGCAATTCGAAAGTTCAACTCACCCCATCTTATAGCAATGCAACCCTTTGAAATTACAACGGTGCCCGTCAAATTTGTGGTGATTCCCGATCGATGGCACCAGCCAGCATGGTGCCAATCGCGAATTGTAGGTGGTCAACTGACATTGGGCAGTAAGTTTACTATTCCAGTTGAGACAGTCCTCAATTATGATGCATATCGCATTCCAAGCTGGGACATTTATGATTCGCTCACCTGGTCAAGCTTTGAAACCTTGTCAATTCGTCTTATTCCGAGGATATCGAGGTTCTCGCCTTTACGAATCAAACTGAGTATAGCATACAGTTGATAAAAATTGTTGTAGCTTTGCCAGATATGACCATAATACAACGCGACTCGAACGATTTCAATACGATGCCATGCTAGTGCCACTGACACTAGTGAATTATTTTTTCACTGACGCCACACCTTGTGAATTTTGCCATGCCGCAGGGGGTGAACTCTTGCCAATGATACGGGAACTTACTCGTTGATGAGCGTACATGTTAAGCTTGTCTCCAATATCGTATGATGGCTAAAAAGAAGCCATTTATCGCGTGCTTGCTCACCAATTTTTTTTGTCTGATGACACTATCATCGTGGAAGATTCCGGGTTAGTCTCCCATGTGCAGATCAATGTTTCGAAGGAAGCTCTGAGAAAATGAGATTCAAGAGGTTGTTTTTGTTTGTTAGGATTGGGGGGTTTTGACAAACACCAACAAACATGACGCTTGACTCGTGATGAGTCGTGATGCATGAATAGATTTATACCAAGGCATCTTTGATTCAACAAGTCATCACATATAACGCATTCCTATCATGGTCGCTTGAGTTGCTGAGGTCCAACGGACCCTCAATCATCTCAAACTACGCGTCTTTCGTCTGCTTGTCTCTCCTACAAGCTTAGTATTTTACCTGACACAATCAACCGTACGCGATCACCATGGAGTCAGCTGAAGAATTGCAGCAGCTCGAAATCACCGCTTTAAAATCAATTTATGATCAAGATTTTCTGGAACCACCTCCACCAAAAGCCTGGAAGGTATGCAACTTTGCTCTGTCCGACAATGCTTTCTGAACAAGTGCAAACACATACGTGACTACAGGGTGCCGTCAGACTACCAGAATTTATCGTCAAAGTACCTCACCCTGACCCCTCCCACGCAGCTAAAGTCTACTTTCATCTACATACCAAGTTCGTCATGAGCCATGCCGTCGCTGATCAAGCATCGACCTTTGTCGGCTCATCTCTTTGATATGTTTCCGTAGATTTCCGAAGACATACCCAACTCTCGCCACTCCAATATTCACAATTCAGAAACCTATCCGCGGAATCAGTTTCGAAAATGAGACTGCGCTCACGAAGGCCGTTCATGCCGAAGCTCAGAAACTTCGTGGATCAGAAATGGTCTTCCAGGTATGACCTAGTCTGCATCTCGACTGCTGCGCTTGTTTATATGTCCTTGCCCCCATTCTTTCTCATAAGATTATCACTTCTGCTCAAGAATGGATAGCTGATCATATTCGCCCTCCAGTTGAAGTCTCTGGTTCCTTGGCCACTGAAATGACAAAGCGGGCGTCAGAACAAGAACGAGTAAGTTTTGGTTTATACTGTCCTAAGCATTGTTTTAGATCGTGCACTTTTCCTCAGGAACGTAAACAGCGCGCTGAAGAAGAAGCTGAACGTGAATCCGAGCTTGCCGCTATTTTGGCTGAGCAACTTCAAGAGCAAATACAAGCAGATACTCAGAAGCAGCTGATTGCCAAGGAATTGCAGTACAAGGCTGCACGTCAACGCGCTTTATCTGACGCGACTGAAGTGCCTCCCTCAGGAGATATACCAACCGAAACATTCAACAAAGAAATTGAATTTCGCGGGATCCGATTTCACTCAGTCAAAATCTTCCATCCTCGAAAAGGTACCTTGTTTTTCAACTTGCATAAATAGACTCGCTGACCGTGAGTAGAATGCTTGGGAACAACGTATTTGGCAGATCCACTCTGTGACGATGTTCGCGCTACTCTGCCTCTTGAAGTACACACTATACACTTCCAATCTGAATATTACACCAGTAACCAAGGTGAGATGCTGCATATTTCGTGGCGTTTACCCTTGGTAACCAAATGCAAAGGGAAAAAGAAGCTTAAACAATTGGAAGCCGAGATAGAACGTCTAATAACTGTTCGACATCCCAATCTTCTCAGTGTTTTTGCTGTGAAGCTGTCTTTACCTCATGCAGGCCCCCCTCGGCTGTCAATTTTACTGGAACAACGACCCGCATTGACACTGCAAGATGTATTAGAAGACTGCGAATGCCTCCGAGAGGAACGAGCATCGGTATGCTAAATAACAGGTCATAACCATTGTTTCTAAGTCCTTCTTAGGATTACTTGGGACAAGTCTTATCGGCTCTAAATGCTGTACATGCAGGCGATCTTGTTCATCGAGGTATGTATACCTCTGTCTTGCGATCTTTTACGATATAAATGTGCTTGTAGCTCTTGACACCTGTTCCATTTTCCTCGCAACCAGAGAAAATCGCACTCGTTCCAAATTGGTGAAGGTTGGGAAAGTTGCGTATCATGCCCGACTCCGCGACCTTCATCGTTCAAATCCCTTCTTTGTGGGTGCTCCAGCCATGAATGACGAACCAGTGCTTCCTGATGCTTGGTAAGATTTCCGGTGTATACTGCATAACGCTTTTCAATTTTCGTATAGGCTTTCAAAAGAAGTTCTTGACTCGCCTCTATCCTACACGCGAGGCCGCGATATCCATTGCGTTGGTGTCATTTTCTTGCAAATGATTATGGGCCGAGATGTCATGCGACAATTCACTGACCCTCGAGCCGCATTGCAAGCCTGTAAGTCAGATTGTTTTGTCAGCATGTCACCAATTTGATAGGAATTGACTTTAGCTACTCTATCTGGCGTCTTGCAAATATGCGCCTTGAACATGCTTTCGATCAGTAAAAGAAGTCATACTTCCTGTCTGACTCTTCTCGCAGATCTCGCCACCATCTCTTTTCATCCACCTAGTCGGACCAACACCCCTTCGATCCCAGTCGGTGGGTGTTTTGGTGTTGTTTGAACTACCTGATCTCATTCAAACGCTGTATAGGTCCAAGAACACCCATGAATAATGGTCATAATTATGCGCATTCCCCGGAAAAAGAGTACTTCGGAGTTCCTCCAAGGACAAGGCAAGCAAGCCGATGGAAGGAGGATTGGGAAGAACTTGAACTACTCGTAAGTCAGCTGTCCATACAGCAAGCCCTATGTGCGATGATGCTAAATTTTGTGTCAACAGGGGAGAGGAGCCTTTGGATCTGTAGTTAAGGCACGGAATAAGATCGATTCCCGTATTTATGCTGGTATGCCTCATCTACATATCCACATCGGAAGTCTCTAAATGTCTGGACAGTCAAGAAGATTCGGTTACGAACCGATCAAAGTGACACCAAACTTTTCCGTGAAGTAAATGCGCTGAGCAGGCTCTCACATCGCTTCATTGTGCGTTATTTTACAACTTGGGTGGAAACATCCGAAGACATCTCCGCGACCCCATCCTCCGACTCCGAATATGACTCTGAATCAACTGAAGGTGGTATGACTTCCGTCCCGCATTCGTACGAACGCAGGGAAAATTCCGATCCCTTTAGCATTGACTTGAGTGACCTCGATGATTATGGCTCGGATAAATCATCTTTTCCCAGCATTCATTTCACACGCTCTGACGCAGCAAATGATAAGGATGAAGAGGACGATGACAGTGACGATGGCTTTGGCAATCTTTTTACATCTGAGTACGCCGACGAAGTTGACACGAAGCCGCCTCCTGTAGTCCCTCGGACGCTTTACATACAGATGGTTCGCATAAGATCACTCCATTGTCTTTTGTTTGATATATTCGTTATTTTAGGAATTCGTAGAACGGCAGACACTGAGAGAGGTATGGAAGTCATCTTGCTTCCACAAGTAAATGACTAACTTTTTCTTAGCGAGTAGCTGAAGGCATATCAGAAGACGAAGCCTGGCGCCTTTTTTATCAAATATTGGATGCGTTGGTACACATGGGTAGCATGGGCATTGTAAGAGGGCTTGCACTTTGATGATCCTTTGTCCTGAAAATATCAACAGCTCCATAGGGACATAAAATTGGCCAACATATTCATTGGTGAGCCCTGCGTTTTCCCTTCAAACATAACCTAATCGTGGCAAAAGACGGCAAGGGCGACTGCAAAGGTAACAATGCATGTGCAGTCGTAGTGTATGTAGCTTACTCAACTCTTTTAGTTGGCGACTTCGGCCTTGCAACTTCCAGCTTAGCCGCTGTTGATCCATCAGATCTCTCCCCTCATATTGTTCATTCAGACTCTGATTTAACTCTAGGTAACACACGTTATAGTTTTGTGCTCTATGGTTTACATGCTTTCTAGAGGTCGGCACAAAGCTTTATATTGCACCGGAGGTTCAGTCAAGGAAGCGAGGCCCCAGGAATCACAATAAGGCAGATATGTATAGTCTTGGAGTGAGTGTCACAAACTTGTATGAGTATTTTCGCTCATGAATAGAATAGATTGTGTTCTTTGAGATGAACTACTCGTTCTCCACTGGCGCCGAGCGCATTGCTGTGATCGAGGATATCAGGAAGCCTGAGGTATATTTTCCTCGGGATTGGAACAATCATCGTACTAGACAGAAGCAAAGTAAGATAACTTACACCTTATCAGCTAATGAAACGCTCACATTCTCGAAGTCATTTCGTGGTTGCTTCGACATGATCCGGCTGACAGACCATCGGCTCTGGAGCTTTCCCAAAGTTCTTTATTGCCGCCAAGGATGGAGGATGAATACTTCAAGGGCGCTCTGCGAATGATGGGTACGGAATAACTCACTGTGGGTGACTACATGCATACTGATAAATTTACGGTTCAGCGAAACCGGACTCCCCTCATCTTCAAGGTGTCCTGTCCGCTTTATTCAGCCAGCCCCCGAATCAAGTTCGAAGCTATCTATACGACAGTGAAGCTGACCTTCCTGAGCATGCCTACCTCAATGATATCGTTGAAGACCGCGTGTCGGCTATTTTTCGGCTTCATGGTGCGGTGGATATGGAACCCCCACTACTTCTTCCTTCATCGAGCTCTGAAGACAATACTTCTCACGCGATGTTTATTGATCGGCATGGGGACATCGTAACTTTACCAAATAATGCTCTGATGCCCTTCGCCCGGCTCGCTGCACGAAGCAACATAAAGAGAATCAAACGATATCACATCACAAATATATATCGTCCAAAGTGAATTTCCCTTTTAGTCCACTACGTTTCTATAATCTGAATAATATGGATAGTGCGGTGCCGGGACACCCTAAAGTTACCAAGGCTGCGGTCCTTGACATCATTACTCCGGACATATCAGGCGGCTTGGTTGCTGCCGGCGCAGAAATGCTGATGCTTCTTAACGATTGTCTTCAGACCTTTCCCAATCTCGCTCAGAGTTACGAAATCCATATCTCTCACTCAAAGAGTGCGTACTATGAACCACTTGAACTAAAACCATCTCAACGTAATTGTAGTCGTCGATCTTGCTTTAAACAGAGTACCCGATGAACTAAGATCTTCAGTCATCGAAATCATTAACCAGTCGAAATCTTCGGTATCCCAGAAACGAGCCGCGTTATTGAAGAAGGGACTGCTGAGAAGCACGGCCGACGAACTGGAGGTCCTTGCTGATATTGGTAAGAAATATTAATCCTCATAGGACCAAGTCCCTAAAGATCTACAGACAGCGATATTGATGGTGTTTTGGCGAAGCTCGAGAAAACTTCGCCAACCTTGCTTACGGTCATTAAGGATGCCGTCGAAGAAATCAAGCAGACCATTCAGTACGCATCATCGGCGGGATATTCCAATCCGATTTTCTTCCATCCGTTGATGTGGGGAGCCCATCACATGCATTTTAAAGAAGGAGTTCGTCTGGAAGTTGTGAGGCGAACGAGACGATTAGACGTTCTTGCTGCAGGAGGGCGGTGAGTAAAACTACTTTACGTCATATGTGATTATCAGCTATCTTGACATCGTCGCCAGGTACGACAACTTGATCGCACAGTTCTCGCAGCCTAAGACAAAGACAGACCCAATATGTGCATTCGCTGTCCAGATCGCGCTTGAGAAGATCACAGTCGCCTTAGCAGCTTTCCAGAGCACATCAGTCAAAGCTCTTGTAAAAGAGCAACGTTCGTTTGGTTTTTGGAGCCCTCGGCGATGTGATGTATACATCATTTCCTATCAATCAGGATATCTCCAAGATCGATTGGAGGTAGCAGCGTTGTTGTGGCAGAATAACATCAGTGCTGATATCATGTATGACGCGAATTTGGTGGACATGGAACACGAAAGTCACGTTGAATTGTGCGCACGTGAAGGTATCTTGTGAGTATACTATTGTTGCAAAATATGGCTCATAAACTGACAGTCATCTGCTAGATTTGCTGTTTATCCTCGTCCGCGAACCGCACGCCGGGATCAGCCCGCTTTCAAAATCAAGAGCATCTTGAAAGGTACAGAATATGAAGGTAAGGTTACTGCTTTACTCGTGTATCTCGTCTTATCTCTTTCAAAGTCTCTCGACAAGATTTGGTCAGTTGGCTTCAACTACAAATCGCTGAGCAAAAGCGAATCGACGCTTCCACTTCTGGTGCTTCTGTATATCCGGAGGCTGTGCCTATCGCTGTTCCAAGCAAGGATTTAGGAAGTCCACTTGATGTGCAGCTTGTTTTACCAGTAGATGCCAAGAAACAACGCAAGCAGGTTAAGCAAATCCTACTTGACAGAGGTCAGTTTGTGAAAGTATCACCGGAAACCATCTAATTGATTGGGCCATTAGCCTACGAGAAAAGCATGCAATTCAAAACGGCGGTGCAAAGTGGCATGCCTACTCTTGTGATAGATGTTCCAACAGAGGTCTTTGATCACTTAGCGAAGTCTTCTGCGTGGATCACAGATGAAGAGGCATGGAAAGTTGTAGCTGGTTCTATACCACCTTTGCATCACGCCTACGCTCAGCAAGTGAGAGAGGCCATGACCAAGCGTAAGGCGGAGAAGCACCCTTTTTTACTCTTATATGCTGCACGTGAAGACCGCGTTCAGCTACTGGCTCTCAATTAACCCCATATATTTTGGATATCATGATGAACTGTTGGTGATTAGAATATTTGATTGTACGTACCATATTTAACAAAGCTGATTATGACCACGACGATATCTTTTCTTTGAATGATACCAAACCTACATCGAACAATCACAATTATTATATGAAAGAACGCAAAATAGCTTGATTCGATGGAATGAGAGGAAACAATACAGGCTGAGATAGCAATTCTGAATCTGAAGAAGATATATAAAAGCGAAATTCAAAGTAGTGAAAATCATAATACAACATTTCATTGACTCCAAGCAGTGAATGTCTGCTGGAATCCATCACCATTATCACTTTCATTGATGACTCCACTTTCTGAAACACTGAGTTGGTAGGTTGTTCCGACAGTTGAGATACTGTACGCGGTGACGCTCGACGAAGAGTCGATGTTGATGATTTGAGTTTGACAGGAAAAAGTGTCAAGGCAATCTTGACCATAATTCTAACAGAATGCGCGTCAATGTCAACTTAGCTGCATAAGAATCATCTAGTAGTCACCTGGAAGAAACTGTAGAACCCTCCACCTATGGTACAGGAGGCATCAACAAGATGAGAGGGTGTAGGAGATGCGTAACATACCGAACAGGATGATATTCTGCGACGACTGCACGTAGAGTGCCCATGCCATATTCAAACTGCTTGTGAAGTTGGGATCCCGATACGCACTATCGACAAAGAACGGCGCAGGAGGAGCTGGAACAGGCTGGTAGTAGGGCTGAATTCTTATGTTATCGTCAGAACTTAAAAACACCTTGTGATACCTTACTGTCTCGGTTTGTGTGAATCCCATCCAATGGTTTTGAGCACTGACCAAGTTATATTGATAAAGCGTGGAATGTTCGGCTATTGAAATATTCAGTCTTTATAAAAGGCAATTCAAGCACCTCAGCTACGCACAAGCTAGGGCGGAGACGTCATTTGAGTGAAATGAAAATTAAAGGCAGCTTTGACTCACAGGTTCCAATCATCCACACTGGACCTGCTGATTCGGAAAGAACTCCCCGACCCGTGAAGATAGACAGCTGAGGGGAAGACGAGGCATCGAGATCGTGGTCCGCAGTCCAAATCCAGGTGCCCTGAACATGGAAAATCGTTAACGACTGCCGAGTAACAAGATAGGTGCAACATGCCTCGAGATATGCACTAGATGCCGCAGTGAGATACAAACCTAGAAAGGCAGCTTGACAATCCGTGTTGACCGACCCAGAAGGGCACTGCGCGCTCTGTAAATCGGTACCAGCAGCTGATACCAAGGCATTAGACAGCGATTAGAACATCACATATTGACAAGACAAACCTCCACCAAGCCTATAAAAGGATTGATGAGCAAACCACACCAAGCGCATGATATGGGTATCCTACCGTATATGACTGTCCCACATGCCCGCCGCCCCTTGCTGGCCAGATGGATCGTGTACATTCCACTCAATCATGATAGCACCAGGAGCTGCTCTCATCAGAAATTGCCGTTAAAACGTGATAAAAGTAACTCACCAGGTCCAACAGTAGAAAAGATGATGTCGCTGATCTCCAGTACACCTTGGGAGTTAGCTTCGCCAGCCTGAACGACCACCGTCGGGGTGTCTTGACTTGCAAAGTTGGACCCCCCAGCAAGAATGACCGACCACGCCTCTCCCACGATCTGAGTGCCGGCAGGGATAGAAATCGTGTTGGTCACGTAGTAACTACCAGCATCGAAGAAGATGATCTTGCACCCCGCATACTGCCAAAGAGAATTAGCCGAGATGCAGTTCTGTTGGGAAAAGGTTCTCACCTCGTTGATCACATTCTGGATCGCGGCGGTGTCATCAGTCCTTCCATCGCCTGTGGCACCCTGCGATTTGACG
>MU268225.1:1068-11641 GCA_021014935.1 Hygrophoropsis aurantiaca
TTCTATCCACGTCCTAGAAGTTCCAAGTGCTTGTGCGATCTCAAGCATCCAGATTGGACTTCTAAATTTCGAAGGTTTTATATATCGATTCAAGTCTACATTGTCATATCCGTTTATCCACGCAGTTATCTATCCACGCAGTTTATCTATTCAGCGGTGGCGTGGTAGGGTGGGTATTGTCAATACCTTGGGGTTTTGGCATACAGCACATCCCATTCCTGGCCATCAGTAGAGGCGTTGTACAAGTTCTTGAGTTTTAAGATGTCCAGGACGACCAGCGGAGGGTAGATCATGGTGTCGTTTCACCATTTCTTGTTGTAGTTCCGCAGTATCAGGAACATAGATCCAAGATTTGTAAGTCAGTATCCCATCTTGAAATTTCCAATCAGAGAGAGCCAATTTCATAGGGGTGGCACAGTGGATTCCATGGCTTGTAATGCCTTCTAATTTATCATTTAATGTGGCATCAATGACGTTAACAAACAAGTTGTCCGGTAACAGAGTTATTTCATCATTGTCATCGTTGTCCAATAGAACATGATCAGGTCGATGAGATAAGGCATCTGGGACAGCCAAGTCTTTCCCTGATAATATAGTTGTGGTTGTATTTAGTTTGAAAAATGGGTTTCAACAATGGTATTTACATCCTGGATGGAAGCTTTAGAGGTTATCATATCAGGTAACACACACAAGTGATAAAATTACCATATATGGCTGGATTCACTTCCATGTATGGTTGTTGTGACAATGTTCCCCTCAAAAAACGGATTGAAATGGTGTATATACTCCAAAATAAAGATGCAATAAAATATTTTACAGAACCTTTGAAAGACAATAAAATGTTAATAACAATCTCTAAGTAAAGTAAATCTTCAATTTCAATGTCAGTGTTATAAACAAGTTGGCCCAATATTTTTAAGTGAGTACTTTAAAGATTAAATTCCTTGATTGAGAAATTATACTAATATATAGAGACAACAAACATTTCTCAAGCTGTAATGCTCGGCAAAAAAGATGAGAAAAGAGACAGACTCACCCGTTGCTACAGACTAGTCATTAACATCACTCTAGGCATACTCTGGTTCGGACTTGCAGTGCAAATACATCTCCAGCCTCGAATGTGAATTCTTAGTCGTTCACATTTACCACCTGCCGACCATGGTGGTCGTGCCAGCGTTATCAGCTGTGGAAATTTCAGTGTTTCCGGTTTGCAGCTGCTGTGTACCAGGTGCTCGAGGAAAAGTTCGCTCACCATTATAGTTGGAGCCAAGATGGTTATATTGATACTTTATTTTCCGCCACCTATTCTATCCTGTAGAGCTCCAAAATAATGATGATATTCATATAGGAACAAAAATTGATCCCAGGGTTCATATGCTCTAAGATGACTATGCATGATCGTTTGTACAAACCCTTTGACCCGTTTGATAACACCGAAACGCCATCATTTAGACGTGCAATTGACCGCACGCTCACTATAAGACGAGAGCCGATGGATATGGGAACGTCTGGACATGCAGTGGCTGTGATCCATGGAACGAATGAGCAGCAGAGACAGCTTTAACGGCAGACATGACGAATTAATGTGATAAATGAATGAATGGTGGTTGACGGTTAATAGAACACCATGGCCAACTCCTCAAGCGCTGAAGTTCTTGCCGTTCCTCACAACACTCAGCCATACCAGAAAGAGGCACACATGTCGAGTTTCATGGCTACAGATGAAGAAGACACACTCTTAGATGATCACGATCAAATTATCAATCCTCCTCCATCCCCAAACCGTTGTCTTCAAACACTTAGCCCAATGGAACATATTGAAGAATTTGCCGCCCAACTGGAATCTATCCATAACAACACTTAGACTGATGGAAGAGATATCTTTGATGATCTTAACGATGAAGAATTCAATGATGTCCTATGTCATGATCAACGCCGCACTCTCATTTCGCACCTTCAATCCATGACATTCACAGTCAGATGCTTATCGACTCCAATCAAATTTGTAGAGGTCCCTCTGGAATACTTGTTAATGGTCCAATAACAAAAGTTGTAACTATAATTGTTATCCGGATACTTTACTAAGAGACCATGAGCCGAAATCTACAAGCAATTTACTGCAGTTTTAACCTCAGTCAAGATCAACATATTGTAGCTTGGAGAACTCTGGAGAGATGCGCTCAACCGGCGTGAACGTACCCTCAACATCAATGCTATTGAGGATCAAAATCACATTGGTAAAACCCTAAATGGCAATGCAGAGTGTACTCACCTCACCTTTTGGGAGGAAGTTATGAGATGGATGGATCAGGCCCAAATCACTTGGTCCTGCGAAGGGCTCATGGGATGCATCCCAGTTGAAAGCAGGGTCGAAAAACGGATTAATTGGGGGGGAACAAGACGTCTGTCAAATTTTCAATAAGATAGCCAGAGTGCAATAACTGGTAAATACTTACCTGTGAGATTTATCTTTTCTCATCCATAAATTGTTTGAAGGGGTCTGTTAAATCAAAGCCAACATCCCTTGTCTGTGGGCATACCCACCATAGTGGTCCGTGGGGGTATATAGTCAGAATATAAGTTCTGACGAGTGTTAGGAGGAAATACAGGGTGAGATATAGCAGAGGGGACAGCAGAGGATTCTGGGCATCCAGATCGACTGCAATCGCGCCAATCGTTCTATATCTCTCTCTCAGTGCCAGTATGTCCTTGATATTCTCGAGCGCTTTGGCAATTGGTACTGGTGCTGTTTCCTGATCGTCCAAGCTACAAGGCATCATCGCACAGTACATTGCTGCTTGCGAGGCTGGCAAGGAGATCTGCTGGATGCGCAAGCTCTTCACTGAGATGGGTTTCCCCATCAACGGTCCATCTTCTCTGCGCATTGACAACCAGTCTGTTAGAATTGGTGATTGTTCACCTTCACAGCAATAGCCTTAGCTACTTACACTGGAGTCAAGGTACTGTAATTATCGTCCTACTCAATATATAGCTACTTACAACTCACCCAGCAAGTTGCTGGATCGCTCCCTGAAGTCTACACTTCAGAACCCAGAGCATCATGGATGCATGAAGCAGCTGGACTTGCGCTGGTTCTGGTTTGAGACATGGTGGAGGAGGGCATTGCGCCGACGTTTCTACCCATTGCTCTTATGCCTGCTGATCTCCTGACGAAGCCATTGGCTCGAGAGAAGGTCGAGCTGTTCTCGCGTATGCCGGGACTCACTGGTTTGTGGGGCACTGATTGTGAAAAGGTGCACAATTGGGGGGCCATGTTAGAATTGGTGATTGTTGATCTTCACAGTACGCTTTCTCTATTATATCTTTGTTCTGTTGATCTCTACTATAGCCTATCGTGTTCACCTTTCAATTTTATCCTAGGCATACTTCAGTTCATCGCTGTAGCTTCAGTATTGACTGAGCTACAGTTGTACGCACATTTCGTTCCTTTGTTTATCTATATTTGGTTCCTTACATCGAAATAATGCAGCGCCATATTGTGTAGTCGACGGTGGTGGCTTGTATCTGATAAAAATGTCTGTACAATATCATGTTTAGTAACAAACAATAGCAATGGCTAGACACTTACACTATGTAGATTAGATGGTCGATGATTTAGTTTGAGAGCTGTACAGGGATTGGGGTTGATTAAATAGCCGCGCATGACACACTCGACTTCTGTTACAATATCTCAGCGATCACACTGATTCCTCAATTAACACTTTACGGAATGACCCCTTCATTTTGCTATAACTCTGAAACGATCTGCGTAACATACTTGAAATCTCCATTAATAACATGTTAGAATTGGTGATTTACACCCTTCACAGTACGCTTTCTCTGTTCTGATTTTTACTATAGCCTATGTGTTCCCCTTTCAATTTCACTCTAGGCATACTTTGATTCATCCCTGTAGCTTCAGTATTGACTGAGCTACAGTTGTACGCATATCTCGTTCCTTATACCACCCCATCCGCTGACTCCGGCAACTTGCGTCCTGCGCCTGCCCGGCAACCTCTGTTTGCGCTGCATGCGATAAACCTGGCCACTGCATTCACAAGTGCATTCGCTCACTTCAAGAATTAGCGCGCTGAAAACTCGGGCAAGGGTCGCAACAAAGGCTCTGGCAAGGTTAGCCTAACAAGGCTGAAGACACTTCTACCACTGCTTCCAAAGGCATCTACCTCGACTTCTACCAACTCTCAGTCTGCAATGCTGCGACTGACCCATCCACTGTTGTGGAGTCTGCTGGAAATGAAAGTCTTCATTCTTCCTGCCCCTCTGATCCACTGTGTCCGCTCCAGCTCGATGCTGACGTCGATTGGAATGCAGACACAGGCGCCACTTCTCATATGACCCCTCATTACCACAACTATACCCCAAAACGCGTACCGCAATGATGACCAGCACAATGGAGCCAGGACGACGCAATGCTTCTGCATAAGCCATTACGAATCACTGTGACACTTCACTTCACAACGCATTTTTACCAAGCTGCATTTATGATCCTTAATAGCATTGATGTTGAGCGTATGTTCACGCTAGTTGAGCGTATCTCTCCAGAGTTCTCCAAGCTACAATATGTAGCATTATACTCGATCTTGACTGAGGGTAAAACTTCAGTAAATGGCTTGTAGATTTCGTATTTATTCACTTTTGCTAATGTTCTCTTGGTAAAGTATCAGGATAACAATTATAGTTACAACTTATGTTATTGGACCATCAATAAGTTAATTGAAGAATTCACTTCTATTAAGCTTTTTCACAAATGACTTTCTGTCGATTCCAGAGGGACCTCTAAGAATATAATTGGAGTTGATAAGCATCTGATTGCAAATGTCATGGATTGAAGGAGAAAAATGAGAGTGCGGCGTTGATCCTGACATAGGACAATCCATCAGCTCTCGTCTTATGATTAGTGCGCGGTCAATTGCACGTCTAAATGTTGGCGTTTCGGTGTTATCAAACGGGTCAAAGGGTTTGTACAAACGATCATGCACCTGTACTTTAGCTGTAGTGAATGTGATCAAGTTTTTACCCGCTGCTTGTTCCACAAAGTTTTATATTCACGTCCAAGAAGTGTCAAGTGCTTGTATAAATGTTACAAGCATCCAGATTGACCTTCTTCATTTTGAAGTCATACTCGTTGAATCCAATCCGCATCCGACTTGCTGCTATCCTGCAGCGTGTCTTGTTTCTAGCACAGTTACACATCAAGATCAACAACGCACTACCGAGCATTCTGTGTTCAGCGGAAATCTGTGCAGATCTACTTACAGACATAATGCTTTGTGGTCCGTGAGTGAAGCACCACATCTGATAAATTCACCCTCCGGTCTAAACAGTAGCAAACAACGCAGTGCTGGCAGTATTTTCCAACTCGCAGACCTCAGGATTCAGTCGGTCACATGACAATATGAGTAAGGTCAAAGTGTTCGAGAACGACAGCATAGGTATATTGAAATATAGAGTGTCAGCATTTACAAAGTATCTATAACCATCATGGCTCCAACTTTTGTTAGTGAGTCATCCCCCATTTCGTAACAGTGAGGGAACTTTTCCAGCACCTGGTACACAGCAACTGCAAACCAGACACACTGAAATGTCCACAGCTGATAACGCTCTGCAGAAACAGACACCGTTTCCAGAAGGACGGCAAGGTGCTGGATGGAGGGGGGGTTATCAGTGAAGCTTAGAGTATCCAGAACATCTTAGAGTATCCAGAACATCATATTTCCCCCAAGTGCTTCAGGCGCTGTTTACATGTGGAACAGATGTGACTGAATCCAAAGCAAGATGGGTTTTGAAGAGCCAAACACGGAGGATTCCAAGACAAGCGAGGAGCCGCGAGGGGATGCGGCCAAGGGGGAGTCGTCGCTTATGTCAACCGTGCATTCTATCCTGAGCAGCACAACCACCATGGTCAGCAGGTGGTAAATGTGAACGACTAAGAATTCATGTTCGAGGCTGGAGATGTATTTGCACTGCAAGTCCGAACCAGAGTATGCCTAGAGTGATGTTAATGACTAGTCTGTAACAACGGGTGAGTCTGTCTCTTTTCTCATCTTTTTTGCTATCTCTCTCATCTCTCACTTGCAGCAAGAACTCGCTAGGATGATTCATCAACATACAGACCATACTTATAGCCTCGAGCATTACAGCTTGAGAAATGTTTGTTGTCTCTATATATTAGTATAATTTCTCAATCAAGGAATTTAATCTTTAAAGTACTCACTTAAAAATATTGGGCCAACTTGTTTATAACACTGACATTGAAACCGGAGATTTATTTTACTTAGAGATTGTTATGAACATTTAATTGTCTTTCAAAGTTTCTGTAAAATATTTTATTGCGACTTTGTTTTGGAGTGTGCAAGCAGATTATATTTAAAAGTGTAAATACAACATAGGTTTTTGATCACACAAATGTTGGATAGCTCCCATTTTGGAAACCACTATGCTTTTTATATCGAACTTCATCCAAAGTTCCATTAAGAAAATTTCCAGACTGGACTCTCTCCAGATATTTTACTAATTTACTCTGAAAGTCTGATGTAGAATCCAAGTTAGGCTATTTTTGATCCAAAGGAAGTGTAAGACAACCTTGTGTTGAAGTGCAAGCGATCTAACCACAAGCTAGGAGCGATCTAACATGCTCTGGGGACACTTGAGTCCAGTGTAAGTAGCTATATATTGAGTAGAACAATACCCTGAGTCCAGTCTAAGTAGCTTCATGTAAGAAACAAAAGACAGGCCATAGTAGAAATCAATAGAACAAAGACATAATAGAGAGCAAGTGTACTGTGGTGTAAATCACCAATTTAACACCTTGCTGCTATCAACCTCTCTTGCTCATCTGTCATTCTTAGGTTTGGACTACAAATATTGCTTGGTGTCTGCCCAATATAAACAAATAGGATGCTTCAAATCAGCAGGTGCAAAAGTGATAAACCAAGATGGTGCACCCTTGGCTGCAGTCAGAGACCATCTTTTATTATGCATATGCTTCTGGCTTGTAATGGAACCTTGCACTTTACCAGACACATTTATTTGTTCTTTGTTTTTAATGATGTGTATTGTTCTCCAGTAAGACCATGGACCACACAAGGACACTGCCTCCTCAGTTCCTCCATCCACCTCATCTTCATTTGGTTATATTATCCTGCCTCAATATATAAGCCTGCCCAACATGTACTCATATTAATGAGACTGTGGTGTAGTGGCAGGCATTATCTTTGTCCTTCTCTGTATAATAGAGAAAATGTACTGTGAAGGGTAAAAATCACCAATTCTATGTACTTACATACCAAGGAACTGGTATGTGAAACTACCTAAAAGAGATAGAAAGTAATGTTAGAATTGGTGATTTACACCCTTCACAGTACGCTTTCTCCATTATATCCTTGTTCTATTGATTTCTACTATAGCCTATCGTGTTCCCCTTTCAATTTCACTCTAGGCACACTTTGATTCTTCCCTGTAGCTTCAGTATTGACTGAGCTACAGCTGTACGCATATTTTGTTCCTTATTTACCTATGTTTGGTTCCTTACATGGAAACACTAGAGTCCAATTAGACTAGCCTTAGCTACTTACACTGGACTCAAGTGTCCCCATATTGGTAAATTGCTCCTAGCTTGTGGCTAGATCGCTCCTTGACGTTACCTGTGTAATAGTTGATAATCAGTGAAAAACACAAACAATCCCGAAGCTGAAGTGTAAAGCTATATATTAGAATTAGTAAGAATTAGCTGGTAAATAGGTTGAACTTACGTTGGAGGCAGTCTTATCCAATTGGTTTGCCATTGGTTAGAATAACGCCGAAGTTGGAGAGTGTCCACTTTAAGGCAACCTTTGCCAGCTCCAGTGTTTAGGATTATCATCGCGAGCAGCTGCTCCGCTCCTTGTTTGCTCTCTTGTGTCATTTGAAACTTGTCTTGCCACTCCGAAATGTGGAAGGTTCCCTTGGGGCACTGTTCAAGTAACGTGATCCAGAAGTCGTCCTTGAGTCATAAGCAGAGGTATGCTGCTTGTCCATGAGTTTTAATGCCGCCCTTGAAATTCAATATGTACCTACCTTCCCATGTTGGGGGACCGTACATGTTAGGATCTTGGATTGGCTCGGGGGTGACATATTGTCCAAATTATGGGGCTGGGAGAAGGTCATCTGTATATTTGACCAATTGGCATTATGTCTGGAATTTTGAGCAGCCTACTGTTGAGATCCTTGGAGCCATACAATGCCCGCTTCACATTCACTAGCCCCAGTGATACTGCTGTTGGGAACAGTTTTGCACCAGCTACTCACCCATGCTTGAAAAGGTTCTTGACAAGAGAATGAATTTCCTTTGGGGACTTCGTCAAACGGCATCAACAAGCCTGTAGCCAATTGTTGTATTTCTTTGCCCTCTTGAAGGTTGTAAACTGCGTGATTATCGATGAAGATGGTGGACCGGGGCAAGCCAGAAGCACCCAAAGACGAACAGACAAGGATGACCAACACACTGACACAGCAATGGTGGCGGTAGAGCAGTGAAGAACCTAGCCCTAGCACACATGGAACCTATCTAAGTGTCTATGACCCCCGAAACCTTGGCACCGCTCCAGTCTCCTCTTGACCACCACCTCAAACCCCTAACACAACGGTCAGTATGCAATCAAGCTGAATACAAACTTCAAGTCCTCAATGTTTCCACCAGTGAACATTTGAAGCTCAGGCTGCCGAGCAGGCGGCCTTGCTTCCCCAGCATTGTGCATGCCTCCATTCAAATCTGGGGTACCAGATCAGTTGATGTCCCACCGCCGCAGAAACTTGAGACCCACCAGTAGTTGTATCGGACAGATTGTAGGGCGACAAGGAGCCTGCAGTTGCAGTGTCACCTTCATCATGGTTTGCACCACAATAACAGTCTGCATAACATTGCACGCATACAAATGTCAGCAGGCATTCCAACCCTGCAAACATGTCGCTTTGTTGGGACTTGGACATTGATGAGCAGAACTTGGGCCGCTTTTGAGTGCAATGCGGAGGAGGCAGAATACGAACTCCTCCCGTTGTAGAGTGGCTATTCATTGCCAGGTTCTGAATAAAATCAAATATCCAGATTTTGCATGTGGTTGTATTAAGATTTATTACTCGTTCTGCAGATTCTGATAAGTTACTTCAGTATCTCTGATAAGCAGACACGTACTTCCCAAACAAATCCCGAATGCACTCCAGCTGTCTAATCTCTGAAAACGATTATGGTCCCAACTGTAGCACTACTGAGGAATCTGCGTGAAAAATGTTAGATGGGGCCTCCCTGGCAGCAGAGAAATAACTTCACACAATGCATTGACAATATTCAAGCTCTTGATATGGTCTCAAAGATGAAGAACACCACTTCAGGACACCTGTTTTAGCATCTACTTATTAGTATAACAGACGAGCCTAATGTTAGAATTGGTGATTTACACCCTTCACAGTACGCTTTCTCTATTATATCTTTGTTCTATTGATTTCTACTATAGCCTATCGTGTTCCCCTTTCAATTTCACTCTAGGCATACTTTGATTCATCCCTGTAGCTTCAGTATTGACTGAGCTACAGTTGTACGCACATTTCGTTCCTTTGTTTACCTATGTTTGGTTCCTTACATCGAAATAGTGCAGAGTCCAGTCACACTAGCCTTAGCTACTTACACTGGACTCAAGTGTCCCCAGAACGTGTTAGAACTCACCCAGCAAGTTGCTGGATCGCTCCCTGAAGTCTACACTTTAATACCTAAGAGGGTGGCTACCCAGTGGGACTCCCACAGGGTGCTAGGATTGAAATTATTTAGGGGTGGACAGTGGACTCATCCCACTGTACTGGTATTGTGGGATGGTATTGTGGGCAGTCTCATTATCCCAGTGGGACAGAATATATATAGAAATTTGTTTTGCCTTTTTTGGGTTCAATATTAGGTATTATGGCATAATTCCTATATGAATATGTTAGAATTAGTGATTTACACCCTCCACAGTACGCTTTCTCTATTATATCTTGGTTGGATTGATTTCTACTATGGCCTATCGTGTTCCCCTTTCAATTTCACTCTAGGCATACTTTGATTCATCCCTGTAGCTTCAGTGTTGACTGCATTGCCGGGGTAGGTACTGTGAAGTTGTTATGAGATAACTTATCGGTCAAAATCAGATATCAGAATGACTCACTGGTGCTGGTTCATTGTTGGTAATCTGCCGCTCGGGGAGCAAAATAACTCACCGCAAGTAATTCTTTGCATCCACCCTGCTGGAGTTGTAGAAAGAGAGGATGGGCAGATGGCAATCCCAATCTGGAACCAATGACTTCATTATTGTGGAAGGTCTTCACAAACCATTGGTGGTTGCAGAGCCACATCAGACAGATCCCATTGGCTCATGCCACAGTTCAAGGCCATAGAATCACTGTTAGATGTTCGTTGTGTTGAAGTACTAACTTCAAGGAGTGATCTAGCCACAAGCTAGGAGCGATTTAACACAATCTGGGGACACTTGAGTCCAGTGTAAGTAGCTATATATTGTGTAAAGCGATAGTTACAGTACCTTGAGTC
>MU268226.1:0-11570 GCA_021014935.1 Hygrophoropsis aurantiaca
GCTTCTAAATCCTTCGGAGAGAATTCAGGACTGTGGACATCTACATGATCACGGACTGCCACCCAATGACATGCAAAGACTTGTAAAATAAATGGCGATCGAAAGAGACCACGGCCAGTCTTGGCCTCCGGATGCTCGTACAAAAAATAATTGTCATTCAGGAGAGCTTCAGCAAACTCACGACGATCTTCTTCATCGGCAACCTTTTCTTCTGCAAAGAGATTGGAAAGCATAGCGACTGCAGCAGAACCAAAACCGGCGCGCCATTCGGAAAGGCGCTGCTTTGACTTCGAGTCAAAGTGAGTAATTAGTAAATATTTATGTTGCTGTATGCACGTACCACCGAGAGGACAGCTGGACCGAGCGCCGCAGTTTGAGCGGCTGTATCATGATAGACTGCCCTCCAGATCACGCGGATAGCACACCAAAGATCATCGTTTGGAATGACGAAGGGGTCCTTGTACCCCCCGGACCACAGAGTAAGGGTCGTAATAAACTTGCGCCGCCAAAGATTGTCCTTGCGAGCATTTGCAGGAAGATCCGAGTTGTTGTACCTCTTTCGACACCTCAGGTAGGAGTTTTCGGGGGTTTTAAGGTATCTAAGAGATAGGGTTTTTATGTTGTGAGAAAGGTATCTTGGAGATATACATCTGCGGATGCTCGCGGTGCCTGAATCGGTTCGGATCTGTTGCGGGACCTTTGATCATCCAGCACCTCCAGCGTACCTCTAGCGCACATCGAGCAAACCTCCAGCGCACATCGAGAAAACCTCCAGCATCAAGTGTCGTACGTCTCCCAGGATGACGAAGAGGAATGTGCGGAGCCTTTAGTGGTTCACCACCGGTGCCGCTAGGATTATACAAGTTACGGCCCTCCCAATCTGACTGCTATGCCTTTAGGGATTTTGTCTCAAGTTCGCTCTGTCCAACCAGCTACATTTGGAGTCGGTATGCATTTCACAAGCCCCCGAAAGAGCCGCGACAAAAGAAAAACTAGGACACTCATTTCCCCGCCAGGTAAGGAGAAAAAACGGCGGGAATTGCAGGAAACGTTTCAACGTTTGAAAAGTGGAGGACCGTCGAGTCCCATTAAGCCTGACAGCATTTCCGATTCCTTCACATATCAGGAGTCTACTGATCTTGTCCCGGACACCTCCGAGCACATTCAAGAAGATATAACGAGCCAAAGTGCACCGGCAACACCGAAACGTCGCACTGCCCCGGACGACTCAGCCAAACGCTTGTACGCGAACTGGAAATCAGTCATCCCGACGCTATGCTCATTTTACATCACTTATTACAACAACACCTCCAGAAAACCTCTCCAACAACTCGACAAAATCAAAACGGCCTGTGATGATCGCTGCGAACGAAAGCTATCTTCAATAACTTGTTTATTCTTCGATCGTAAGCACTACAGTATCTCTACGATGAAAGTTAACTGAGTAAACACCCAGATTTTAAAGCTATCAATGTCATTTCATGCAAATGCGTGTCAATTCCTCAAATTCTTGTCCTTCATGGCCTGTTTCCCAGCGCGCCTTCTCAACCTCGCATAGCAATATCTATGGAACTCCTTACATTCTACCGAGCCCTTTTTGAGCGATCATGCGACGCAATTAATGCTCTTGCATCTGCTCTCAATAATTTCTATACCCGACGTGGATTTCGTATGACGGACAGCAAGGTTAGTCCTTGATCTCTCTTAACGTTTTAGTGTGACTTGACGTTTTCCACCAGGGAGAGGCGATTCACGAGCCGTTTCGGCGAAGCCTTGGACAGGCTGTTCAGTGGTTTGACATTTTACAGATTATGGTGGAACAACAGCTCGATCAAACCTTGCAATCATGTCGTGAACACGTGAGGGAAGCACTTATCAAAGCTCGTGGTATGCTCGTGTCTGCCCCATTAAAGTCTAGTCTTGTACCTGGCTGTGCTGCATCTATTTTGCAGCAGCGCTGTCCTGCATGCTTTGGACACTCATTATGGGGACGCAAGCTTGTACAGTGAGTATTTGATTATTACCCAGTGCTGCAGTATGCTTATTGTCCATTGATATCTACGAAGAGGAGGGGATGTAGTACATGTTGCATCAGATGGGAATTTCCATCATCGTCATCGGCGATCTGCAGGCGACTCCCCTCCCTTCTATGACCCGGTCTATGTCCTTCCGAAGCATCAAGTTGATGCTGTTGGATCCCGCATCGAAAGACTGCGCAAACGACCACCAAGAGCATATAAGTCACCTATCCCGGATGAAGCTCTGGATCAATGTGAACGAACTTACGAAGCAGTGGATGGAAAGAAACAAAAAGCCGCCATGGATAGCTTTGACGACACTGGAGTCATGGCGCTCATATGCCGTCACGATATCCCGCTTTTTTTTGCAAACATCGACACACCCGGCGAACAGCAAAAGTATTCAATCGCACTCTTTGAACATTTATTCTCGCTCCTTCCTCAAGCAGCTACCGTAACTGGGCTTTACGATGTTGGCTGTGTACTTTCACGATCGCTGGCACAGGTATGGTCTTACTTCGAATGATCTGATGGGCCATCACTCATGAATTGATCTGTAGTATGAATTTTTACCAGATCAGATCACAGCTCGGTTACAGTTCCGAACCACAGCAATGCACGCATACGGCCACGACTGGGCCTGTCAGCTCATCTATAACCCACGTATGTCACTTGGCCTTGGGTTATCTGATGGCGAGGGCGTCGAGAGGCTCTGGTCTCGCATCAGAAAACTTATCACCCTGGAAAGATCATCTGCCGTAAGTTATATCAACAATGTGTCAAGGATTCGCGCTGACTCATATATAGCGCAATCGACGTATCTGGCTTCTCGATAGACAAGCAGCTGCTATTGGCGAAGACCTTCGGAAAGACCTTGGTGATTGGATCCGCCAACGTTCCAGACGAGGAATTCAGGAACAAGGAAACAAGGCTGACAACATTTTAGAGGAGTGTGGTTTAGCCTTAAATGAATTAGAGACGCTGTGGAAGGAGCAGAAGTCTTCACAGCTTTCGTTAAGGGCCCGTATGTACATTCTAATTTGTCAAGACTTATATTGACTTTGCACACATCTCTAGATGCTCCCATGCGCCTCAAAAAAGAACTAGACACCGTGCTGGTGTTGCAAGCAGAGCTTGATGCTTCCGACAAGGCCTTGCAAGCTACGAGAACAACCATATCCGCTTCTGCCGACAAATTATCCGGTGAAACTGTATCCGCTCTAGAGAGTCTCAAACGTGGCCACGAGCGTTTGGTCAACAAGGTGGAGAAGCTATACGCTTCTCTCAATGTCCACGAAAAATTCCCAGAACTCAAAAACGTAGATCTCGAATTCGTTCGAACATTGTTAATGGCTCGCGATCTCAAGATCAATATTCGGAAACGGGCAATAGGAAGCTTCTTTGAATGGGTTAAATTGGATCAGGCAGTCGGGGGACATCAACAGGCCCTAGGTATGCTTCTTTAATCTGTATATTCACATACAATGACGCTAAAGGGAATTTTATTAGGTACAAAACTTCATCAACATACTCGCAAGGCGATAGCGAAGCGCCAGCCGGCATTAATGACCGCGCTGAGAAAGTTCAGTACCTATTGCGAGCATCTTGAGGAACTTTACGACCCAACCTGGAACATTCCCCTGCCGAAACCATTGCCAACGAAATTATCCGCTCTCCGCGATGATCAACGGCTCATGGAAGACGTTTGGATAACACCAGCTGTCCAAAAAGCCCCAAGATGGCTGGAGGATCAAGATGTGCGTGATGGTATACGGGCGATGCTTAAATGTCAGAGATGCAATGAAGAAGAGGCGCGTTTGCAAATGGAGGCTGAAAACCTTTGCGAATGGTTCCGACATGAGCTCTCGGCGGTGGAGCTTGCGCTCCGTATACCAAATAGTATGCCATCTTTGCCATGACTACCCAATAAATACTTATGATCACCAGATTCGACCTTCACCCTGATGATACAGCATCTTCGAGAAAATCTTATGATCCTCACAACACGTTGGGCGACAACTTACACGCCATCCTCCAGGTTTCATCACTACGCGAAGGAAGCGATATCGGTTGCCATATTCCTCAGTGGGCAGCCACTTGCGTTGCAACCCGAGCAAACCTTTACAAAAGTGGTTCTCATTGATGATACTAATACACTCGATGATGCTATCCCTTTTCCCGACGAATTTGAGCTTGATGAAGTCGCTCCTGAACATCTGGCAATTACTGATACTCTTGCAGGTGACACTGAATTTGATATCGGCGGTGTGGAAATAGAGTGCGAGGATGATGAGAATATAGTAGATGCGGAGATACAATGGACATCATCAACAGTAAGTTACGACAAAAGATCCGAGCACGAGTGAAGCTCATCATGATTATAGAACACATTTATCACAGACTTACTCCTTCCCATCGTCAAAACATGCATCAACGACTCCATAGGTGTTGGTAATCCCATACAACGAACCACGAACTCTCTCAACGGTCTACAAAGAATCACCTTCGAACCACGGGAACTTGCTATTCTCGCCTCGCCCACTGCTCGACTTAACGATGGCTGCATCAATGGTTGCGCACAACTCCTCCAGCGAACCTTTGTGTCGGCGCATGCGGAACGTTGTGCTGTTCTCTCATCACACGATCTGTTACGCATTCACTACAATGCTTCGGATGAGGTATTATGGAAGGGAACATATCGTACTGATTATTGGCTTAAAGACATCTGGATTATTCCCGTCCATAGACCTGCACCAGTCAGGCATTGGGTACTTTGTATCGTGTCTAGAACTACCCGAGAGTTGTTCTTGTTTGACAGCTTTGCAGAGAGACAGCAATGGCGAAGTGATGTTAAGGTTAGTGCCGAGCTTCAGTATAGAATGACTTCTGATCTTACTTAGGATATTATGCAACTCGTTTCAAGGATGCTTGTAAATGCTAACAGACGGCACGGACCTTTCCAAGTTGATATGTCGGGTTGGACAGCCAAGCCAATAATGGTAGGCTCCATTCACTCTCGCATCCTCATTAATAATTAAATAAACACCCTGTAGGATCATGCACTTCAAACAAATTCCTACGATTGTGGTTTGTGGGTGCTAGCGATCATTGCGGCTGTCATCCGCGGTTCTCATTGGACTGATTTACAAGAGGGGGATATGCCAGCTTTTCAACATTACCTTCAAATCCTAGTTCTCTCAATTCCTGTAGTTGTGGCATAAATGGATCGTTTCTATTTAACATGCACCGTACGGATCTCCATTATTAATTAACATGCCAAGCTCCTCGCGACGTGTGAATACACTGCGTGAACACCATTGGAGATGATGTTCGCACATCTTTCTATGTCTAGCACCAAATGCTCCAGTCTTGAGAATATCCTGCACGGTATACCATTGGTCTTGCATTTGTCTAAGTTCACCTTTCAGAGCTTCGGTTAGGTACAAGCTGCCCCTGACACGGAGCATCTGGGCCCTCTCGTTGTACCTCTCCCTCTCTAACCTACAACGCCGGCCATGCAAAGTGTCCACAAGGTTCACCGTGAATTGAACTTCGGAAGGACTATTGAGAGGCTCGGGTGACAAGTAAGGAGGGAGGCTATCCCATTGGAGCAGGTCCAATTCATTGATGGGATCTGAACCAATAAGTCTTGCGTGAAAGAGCTCGCTTGTTGGTAAGAACGCAGTGGCGAGAGCGATTAGTTTCGAAGGGAGGGGGATTGCTGTGTTTGAGAAAGTGTCAATGCGCGAATTTTTAGCTCTTCGTCGTCTATGTGAGCGAGCATAGGTGGTATAGTTGTGTATCTTGCTCGTAGTATGACCTCTATGGGTAGTTTAGCATGACAATACTTACCAAGGCTAAGGTTTACTTACTTGGCTGTTCTCGTATGGTTGGCTTTTTGTGTACGTTGAGCGGTCAAGTGTTCTTGAAGGGTTAGATATTTAGGTGGGCGACCCATAGAAAACGAGTTGAAGATGCAAAAACCTGGTAGACATTAGTCTTTGCTTTACATGCTTTTCTGACTCTATCAACACAAACCCATCAAACAGCAAATATTTTGGCACCTACATGTTCGGGCGTTCTATGGCTTTCATTTGCACCAATTTTTAGAATTTGACATGAAGTACTCACCAGGTAATATATGTTTTTGTGTCAGTATGATTGTTATTCAGTTGCTGATTGGCGGAGCCACACACCACAAACACTCCGAAAACCTCCCGAACACATCTCTGTGATCATCATGTGCACCTCAAGTGAGCATCATATGCACATCCCAAACCTCATTCCCAGCTACGTGATTCTTGATGACTCCAAAGGTGTTCTCTAACTGCTGTTTGCTTTTCTTTCTAGGCCCTCCAGATATTGACCCTTCAATATGTTTCTGTTTTTTCTTTCTAGACCCTCCCGATGTTGACCCTTCAATACATTTGCCCGACTATGAAAGCAGACCACCAACCTCGACAAAACCTCGCCCAAATTTTTCACCAAACATATTGCGCTTGCTACACCAATCCCTCCCTTGTGATTTATCATTGCAACCCAAAAAAAATTCTGACTTACCAAATCAAAAGGTGCAACTGCCAACACTGTTTATCTCAAAACATATCGTCTCACTTCTCAATCTTAAAACCTTGCTTTTTTGCTCCGAAAACATAAAAAAGAAAAAAAAAAACTGTTCTCACTCTGTGCGTATTATGTTCCCTTCATAACTGATGTCGTGAATACTAAGTAAAGCTACAGAAAAATGACTCAAATCGACGACCCATTCACATCCGCACAGCCCGCTGAAGGCCAGAATATGTCCAGCTCTGGGGGCTTCAACTTCCCTAGCGTTGAAACATATGACGAGCAAGTTGGAGGAGGCCGTTCCAAATCCCCCGCTCCTGAGCAGACTCCAACCCGCTTGCGGTCTACGATTGTCCCAACCATGCGTGACGGGGGAGTTGTGCGTTCCGCACAAGCCCGTCGTGCACAACTCGCTGTTCAGACACCGTCGGGAAACCCTGAAGGTTCACTCACACATATGGGAACCTCTGCTACCGCTCCCACTTCTAAACCTAGCATCAACATTCCTTCGGCGCTCACAGACCCTTTCAAGCGCATGGGAACACCCACAAAAGCCAAGGTGCCGCGTGTCCGTTTCCCGACCCCTCTCGAGACTGACCTGCTCCAAGACACAGCCGCAAAGGCCCAAGTGCCACTGCAGCGTGCCCGTTTCCCAACTCCCGACAATGCTCAAGTCCATAATAGACCTGCCTCAGGCGAGACTTTGCGAGCGGTGTCACCATTGCCACCATATCCGCAGGCGAGTATGCCTCTACAACCACCATCAGTGACCTCAATCTCCGGGGCACAGTCCCTACTTGTTGAACCACTTCATCCGCCATCCCTCCCGGAAGAAGCCAATCGGCAACGCAAAACAGGATTGGCTCCAGCAGCCACTTTGGATCAGCTGGGATTCGCTCCGCCAGAAGATCTGTCTGAATACCAAGCCAGCACTGCTGCCGCTCAGTCGGTACCATCTGTGCCCTCGTCCAGTACCTTTCAAGAATCCCATACCTCCGCGTCTACATCTGCACTACCTACCATTCCCGTCACTCGTGTGGTACCTCCCACACCGGCTGTCAAATCTCCATTATTCTTTGATGGCGAATTTGATGACCATGGCAACGAGGGTCAATACGACGACGACACCTTATCTAATGCCAGTCCTCGCAAGTTACTGGGACGACTACCGCAAGAGACCAGGGATACTCTTGTCACTGGGTACCTGAAGCTAGAAGAACAACTGCAACAACTCGCCCATACCGTCGCTATGCCCATCGACCAAGTTATCAATCTCTGGCACAAGCATCAGTTACGGAACATCCAGGGCTTCAATCAGTGGAACGCGTATCAACAATATCATGCTTTGCACGAGCAAGAGGAACTTGCGAGGCTTCCCCCTGGCACCTTAAAACCTGATATGCCAATTAATCAGCAAATTCGGTCACAATGCTTCCAACTTTTCCGCGACCAACAAGAGAATTATGTGGAGCTTCTACGAACGCATGCTGATATTGTGAAGCTATCCGAAGCCTCTCAAACACTCTCACAGCACCAGCGAGGTTTTGACAAGATCATAGACAAAGTATCTTCTCTGGTAAGTGTGTTCACCAGTCAGCATCCGCCAAGTATGGATTTGAGAGCGCTCTAATAATGTGTGGAAGCATAGTCCATGAAGACGCGATCCTTGGTCGTACATTTGCTACACCGAACACTTCCAAGGTAATCGTACATATATCGGGTCTATATTCGTTCCTAATTGTTTCATTAGTTCTGGGAGCAATGTTGCAGAGGAGATGAGAATTCTATGCTTGCTCGCATAGCGTCACTTGTATAGTGTGACATTATCATATTCGATGACAATTATCCACCACTGACACTTTATTTAGTTATACTGTTACGACCAACGAGACCAATGCTGCCTTCACAAACAATGGCAGCCAGGAAAAACTGGTCCCTCCTAGTCTGAATACTCGATCCAGCCCTTCACCACCATCATCTGTACCTCCCTCTGATACTAGTGACGGCGCTATAAAGTGTGGGCTTGCAGCAAAAATCGAGGCTCAGGGCGGAACAATGGGACCTCAGAGAAACCTTCTCTGGAAGAAATGGCCCGCTGCGCTTCTTGAACAATGTCTTATTCTCTGCAACTGGCCACCGGATGTTCCATTTCCAGGGGACCCACCAAAATCTGGCCCGAGCAAAGGTATTAGCGATCTCAATATTCACGACACAACGAAGCTTCGCATGGCAATTGAAAACCAATCTTCAAGCGGACTCTATTTTGAACGGGTGACTGCTGAACATGCTGGTATGTGTTCTATGCTATTGTTATTGGTTATTGGTCTTCATTGTGACCACACATTATAGATGACATTAAGCACTCTCTGAAACCAATTTTTTACGAGGCACCACCTGATATCGACTCGCGCTTCTCTCATGGACGGCGCAAGTTCATTAATGGTAAAGTTGATCGTTGTGGCCTCGCAAAAAAAGAATCCAATGCGAGCACCCGTGTCAAGCAAACTCCAAAGGAAATCCAAGACACAGATATGAAGATGGACAGTGATCATCAGAATCTGATCATCATTGACGACGACGACAATGTTCCAATCGAGGTGCCGTCACGCAAAGCCAAACGTACTGAAACTGAGCAATCAAAGCCGGCTAAATCCTGAAAAGCGCGCACCAAGATCTACATCGATGTGTCACCTTCTAGTGATGGTGATAAACAAGAACAAGCGGATTCCGAGGTGGAGTATGAAGAGGTACATGAAAGCCATAAACGCAAGGCTAAACCATCGGGCCACACGCCAAAGTCGCGAAAACGAGCATCTGCCCGTGTTGTAGCCTCCGAGAGTGACAGCGAGAGCGAGGTCGGACGTGTGGTGAAAGGCAAAGGGAAGGGGAAAGAGAAAGAGAAAGAGAAAGAGAGACGAACGACTCGAAAGCATCGTGTCATTGAGAAATCACCTGTTGTTTTATCCAACAGCGAAGAGAGTGACACAGATGTAAAAGGTATGTGTTTCGCTCTACATATCACACTCTTATTTATTCAGTCTGTGCAGCTGCCCGACCAAAGGCAAGACCTCTCATACAAGGCTCCACTGAGGCCCAAAAGCGACAATCGCAAATTGATGTGGTGCTGAAACCCCAGCATCTAGCGCCAGTCCCGCCCACTACTACAACAGGACCTGCGCCAAATCAGCCTGCTCCTCTTCCGTTATCTGCCCCGGGCCCACCTCTCGCCGAGGTTTCACGTCTGCCGCACAACGAGCACATTCAAATGCGCGAGTGTGTTCCGAGTACAGTACGATACCCAGACCCAGCTCAGCCACCCTACACACAGAGCAATTGTCAGCGCCCCACCTCCCAGAATGACTATCAATGCCATATCACGCAAAGTGATTATCAGCACTCTACGGGCCAGTGGTCAGGTAACCCAGCACAAAACGCACCACACAAAGAACGTCTTCCTTCTGAATCTCAACGCATGGATGCCCACCCGTCAACAGAACAGTCCGGTTTCTTTGGCGAAAGCTTACCATTCAATAGCCGCCATGCCTTCTCCACTGAGCATCACACCGATCCCCGTGATGCACGGGACGTTCTAGAAGGTCCCCGTTTCCCTAATAGTACCTCACAGATAGATCATCACATGCTTGCGGAACCGGTTCTCCGTCACAACTGCGATGGAAGCAACAATGGTGTTGGTGCTCCATCAGAGCTCCCGCAATACCTTAGTGACGGTACCCAACTAAATGATCGGGCTTACAGAGACGCTTCCCGCACCCGTGGCCACAACACAGAGTATTTGCGCACCGTCTGAACCTCCTCGCTACATTAGGGGAGGATCTCAACAGCGTGCTCCAAATCAGCTGGATGGCCGCTTGATGGACTTGCGCTATTCGGACAATCGCTTCCCCTCGGAGCCAACTCACCAGCTGCAGCCTATGCCAGGTGCCGCTCCCCCTTCAGCATACCATGGGCAGGCATTAGCATCCCAACAATATGGCTATCACGATCATCCTACCGGTAACAGCTGTCGCGATCACCGTCAGCAAATTGTATACCCCACATTTGACGGAGTTCAAGAGGAGATCATGCATGACAACGGGCAATCATCTCGAGAGGTAGAGATGGCACGGCGAGATGCTCAGCAAGACGTTACATACGAGCCAAATGGATCTGGTGTATATGCATCCATGGACAGACGTCACGGAGAAGGAAGTCAGTCTTTGGTGTCGTACCAGCCCTCAACTAGGCGCGAGAGCCCTTATTCAGAATCTACAATGTCTTCTACTGCGTACCTCGGGTCCTCTTCTAGCCTTACAACTGATTCTCAACTTCACGACAACATGGCGGCCTAGGTTCCTTTCGTGCCCATCTATTTATGGTTCTAATAGTCATTTTACATCGCACTGTCCATCCTGCTTTATATATATCTTGCTTACTCTCCCATGTTCTTGTTATGCAAATATTGTTCTTTTCGCTGTGAATGTGTAGTAGTAGTACTCCATTATATATGTATGTCGAACTTCTTTTCGGGTTTAATGCAAAAAAAAAATCAATTTCCTGTCTAAATGAAGAGCTCGATCGTGTCACATCAGAAATGCGATATGATGACGACGATCTCTGCATATAGACACTCAGCTGCTAATTCCAAACACCCAGAGCTGAAACACGGAAGATAAGAAGTCCAGAATCATAAAAGCTACAAAAGCGGACAATTGATGTGATCAGATGTCAATTAAACTCACGAGGCACACAAAGATACCTTCGAAATTTTAAACGCGGGCGCCAACATCACTGAGTTTTTCGAGAGGGTTAAAACAGTTGAGACATATCTACCCGCTCTGGAATATATGTAGTGCTGAGCTGCAACTGAGCTGTATTAGTTTAAAGAATATGAATTTGTTAGGGCAGAGCCTAGCAATAGATCGCAAGTTCAATAGTTCAAGTGTTTCAATGATAAGTCCAATGATTGGACTTATAGTTCGCAGTTCT
>MU268229.1:0-11525 GCA_021014935.1 Hygrophoropsis aurantiaca
ACCGCCGCTTAATACCATTTTTTCAGCGTTATCACCCGCTGCTTTATGCACGATATCACTGAGTACTCGAAGTCAACCATCCCTTCTTACCTTGCCAAAAAGGCCTCACCGCCATGGCAATGTGAGATCAACCAGCACCTGGTTTGGTAAATTCACGCTTTTTATGACTCTTTCCCTGTCTACCGTATATGATCATTTTTCTCGATAGAATTGCTTTTCCACCCATTTTTAATACCGTACCGTCATGTGTTCTGGACAGAATATAATGTTTTTGCAAAATCTATGTCTTCTGAGAGAGAATTGGAATCAGTGCCAATGACATCCTTTGCGTATTGCATGTGTGTCTATAAAACAACCATAAAACATCCCCTTGACGCTTTCTATGTGTTACGCTGGCGTTGGAACTTCTCATAGATGTGATGCCAGAGCACTGACGCCCTATGGCGACCCAAGTTTAACATATGTAATTGTCCGGCAAAATATGCCAATTCACTGATTATAATTAATCACAAATGGCACGCCAAGCACACATCTCCGCGATGACTATTATACACTCACCCGATGCGCCGGAACCGAGAGTACCGAAGGCAAAAATTTGGAGTGCGGGATAGACACACACTTATTAATGCTCATAATCGATCAAAATGGCATTATTTCGGCGTCGGAGTTATTTGGCGTCTTAGTGGCGCCAAGAAAATATGGCCGTGTAATAGGATGAAGGGTAATTCGCGGTGAACATCATGAGGATGGTGGTTCGATTATTTGTTGCTAACAATGCGTTTGAAAGCATACACCTTTCGCCTTGTCTCGTGCCCCTGGCAGACTCAGCGACCGGAAAGAAATATTTACAAATTCTTTCTCAGGGCGACAGAATGTCTGGCACTGAACGCCCAACTACCACCGTATAGGGTCTCAACGATTTCCCTGGGTTTTTAGGCGCTTGCGTTCATCCCATTCCTGCTTCAACTCTTGTACTCCGTTCCAAAGCGGATGATTTTGTGGTAAGGAGTAGCAAACCTCAATGCTCCAGACTTTCGCCGATCGATAGTCTTGTGATGGTAGCATAAACATGATTCTGCAGCTTTTGGCGGGATCGCTATCGGGACGATCATGACAGTCAGTGAGGTTTGCCACGATAATTGCGCTGGAAACTTTACTATGTAGTGACACCTTTTGAGATAGTGGGGTGCAAGGTTGAAACAAAGGATTGACGTGGAATCCAATACAATCGCGAAAAAGTGGGCGTATCCATGTATGGATATTTGATGTTGAATACGACCGCACCTCTATCGCCGGTCTCCAAGCATTTTTCAAGCTACGTATTATGATTATAACGAGAGCTCAAACAAAGATAGAAAATAAAAAGACGAACCGCATATTGGGTAACATCTTGTTGATCAAGAGAGGCTGCAAATTTGGCCGCTTTTCTGCTGTCAGAGTCAGAATCGGTGAGGGACATTCTAACCAGCCGCTGCTCTGGTGGAGCATGACGTCCCTCGAAGGCAAGCCTAAGTTCATCCAACCGAGACAAATTGTTGTCCATGTCTGGAAGAGCGACACTGTTTTTTAGTTCTTTGCAAATTGGCCTATGGGCTTTCCAATGTTCAATCTGGATAATGGGACATCAGAATCGGCTTTGATTATGATGATCTAAAATGTGCGTGCCTGGCAGGCTTTTGAGCAGCTGAAATGGTGATATCACTTCAGATAGGGCGGCAAGGGAGGTATGATGACACTCACTATGAAACTTTCTTACACCTTGCACACTTCATGAATCGTACTGGAGAAGGTCCATCACCTACACCTCGATTTGTGCAAGTTCCATTCTGGCAGTTCATCGACGACATGGTGATGAGTTCGCGATGAGGAGTAAGGTGTTCGGCAGCTGGTTTTTACTAGGATCGAGATGCAAAGGAAAGGAGAGCAGGTAGAGATCCTGACAGACGATTGAGAGTGTTACTATGGCTTCCTATAGCGCTATTTATGCGAGGCAGAGTCAGAAATGCTCCATCCTGATATGAGCCAATTGCAAATTACAGCGCCTTTTGTGCTTCAGCCAATTTACCTCAACAATATCATGCATCGCACACGTATGATACGCCTCGGCTTGGCTCCAATCGCAGCCAACAAGGTCATAGCAATATGAGTTAACGGTCAAAACGAGGACGGCGACAATTGTCGATTGGTGTCTTTGTTTTTTTTGGGTTTACAGTATATAATTTGACACGGTTTGGAGCCACCGCTAGCATTCAATATTCAATCCTCCTTCACAACCCATTGTCCTGAAGTATTCATTTCGACATTGAGAGTCCATTTGTGATTATCCATCCATTGGTCTTTCAGGAAACCATCCCACCATCGTATGTGGATTTCCCCATCATCATCGAAAAAATAACCAGCAATTCTTGGGTCTGGTCCAAGATATTCGTGTCTATCCTCAAACTGTTAGGGCTCAATACACATCACCCAGTAAAGGATACTCACCGTCTAGAGATCACATTATCATCATGAACATAGTTCACCCAATCCCCATGCTTTTCTAAATCCAAGAGATCCATATAATGCCGATGCACAATTTGATTGACATCAGCGCCTTTTCGTACACCCCTTGTGTCTTCCCCTTTTCGCGACAGATATGTTCGTGGCAGATGTATTTTAGTGTTGTATTCCGCGATGCGTTTATCCATTGGCCAACGGTGGACAGACCAGGCAAAAGCTCGAGCAATGTCCGTCATCGCTTTTACAGCTTTTTGGCGTTCCTCGCTGCTGGGCTTTTTGGTGGATTCATTTGGAAAGGATAGTTTGACTTCCTTCTTTTCAACTTTTGGTTTCATGAGGAGAGGAAGAAATCAGTGTCAGGACGTGGTGACTGGCCTTGACTCCGATTTTTTTTCCAGTATCTAATCGATATCTAGATCTATTTCATCGCACAGACATAATTAGAGTGTATTTGCAACAGCTAAAAGGACGACTCCTTGATCAAAGACGTAGCTGGTAGTTCCACTTCTGCCAGTACAACGTGCTACCCCACCTTTGCAAGTAAAAACGTAGTTATTGTGGTTGCGAATGCACTCTGATATATAAAGTCAGTCAAAGGCTTAGGTCTCATCATCTCCTTCATGCACGCGCTGATGATGGCATTATTACATGGGGGTCATTTCTTCGGTGAATAGCTTGTCAACTGTACTGAATGAGTTGAATTTGAGGAAGATCGAAGACAACGTATCATTGCACGTTATAACTACCGAACGCCCGTCCGTATTTGTCCTCCAGGTAGTCCTTTAGCCACGATACATCCTGCTTCTTAGCTCTGAGCTTTCTCTCTATTCTCCTAAGTGACGCGATTAGCCATATCTTTGGCTTCTCCGCGTACTGAGCCCGTACATGACGCTCTTGCGGTATTTGAACACGTTCAGCATCAGTGATTGCTGCTTGAAGTTCTGGAATAAGGGCCTTGGAGACCGTGCGCGCGTTGGGAGAGTCGTGTTTCAGGCACGCAGCGAGAAGCATAGAGCAAGTAGTCTTATTAGAAGACACAGGCGGGTGTTTATAAACTCCGAAAAGTGCTGCTGCTGCCATAGTATCTTGGAGAGGGTATTTGTAGTGAAGGGAGTGGAGGAGATGTTGAGCAGCAAAGAATGAGGCTAGCCTGAAACCATACTTGGGGTGGTCTCCGAATACTTTCAATGCGAGCGGGGGACATTTGAGTTCCTCACAACGGCCTAGGGGGATGTAAGATGATATCACGACAAAATAAATGATCAGCCTACTTACGCACAAAAGCCTCAGCATGTTCCGGTTGGAACTGCTTTCCTGAGTCTCGCCAGCGCGGGAAAAGGTCAGATACGAGTTCGAGCTGTTGTGGTGTTGATGATAGTTGGAATAGCTGGAGCCAAGCCGACTGTCTGACCTGCCCAGCTTTGATGGCGCGTTTTCGTCCAGTCCTCTCTGTTATATATTCGACCAAATTATAAAATCTCGCCTCTCGTTTTTCCGTGCCTTGACCGTCAATAGTTGTACCAAGTGGCTTGGTCGAAGAATTAACGCTCGGTGCTTCATTCGTTTCTTTCAACGAGAAAAGGTCGTCTTCGACAGCCTGTCTCTGTTTGGCTGAAGCGTGAACTACATACGCACTTAGCTTTAGCTGGAGTGTGTGCAGAAAAGAAAAGCGAAACATACCAGCTGAAGAGACATGCAGATGCCGGCAAGAAATAGAGGGACGTGCAAGCATTATAGCCAATAGATGAGGCTGTCGTTTGGCTGCTCTCGATAGCATAGCTGCCATTATTGCTTGAATACCGGGTACTTACAGTAGAATGGGTGATGAATTGAAGCAGCAGAAATTTCTCCCGAGGCTTTTGTCAAACAACCCCAAATAAACTCGAGCTTCATCATTCTCAGTTACGACACTTTATCATATGGTCATACTTTCAAGTTCATTGGCAGACTGGACGACATTACTATCATAAGTCTGGCTAGTATACCGATGAAGTGAGTCTCTAAGGATATAAAACTATTACTGAACAAACAGATGCTTTCACGCGACTCGCTCACGTTCACTGCAAGCAAACAAAACATTTCATTTTACACTTCAAATCCACAATTGTTCGTACAATCTTCAAGAATCTACCAATCCAAGCCCGCTTTCTTTTCAGTCACCACGGGAATCTTCTTACTCTTATACCCGAACCCGTCCAACCATGGCCAGTTTGCAGTCCTCTTTTGCTCGAATTCATCGATTAGAGGACCACTCAACAAGGTCAACGCGATGTCGTCTACACCTTCCAATAAACAATTCCTTCGGAACGGATCAGCAGTGAACGCAATAGGTTCACCATGAACTCTTCGAATTTCTTGTTTCTCTAAATCAACTGCTAACTCCAGTCCAGCTTTGGCATCCTCGGCTAGGATTTCGCACTCTGCAACGGACAGTTTGACGGGGAGCATGCTGTTCTGCATAAGATTATTGTAGAAGATCTCTCCGAAGCTCGGTGCAATGACGCAGCGAATACCAAAATCGTTCCTGAACAAAGATCAGTCAGTAGCATATACCTCAAATGGTCTCTACTTACAGCGCCCAAGCAGCGTGCTCTCGAGAACTTCCGCATCCAAAGTTTTCGCCAGTAGAAACCAGAATGTTGGCCTTTTTATACTGCGGCTGATCAAGTATGAAATCTATGGCTTCATCCGTACTCGCATCGTGACGCAGATAATAGAATAGCCCGACTGAAAGTCCAGTTCGCTTCAATGTCTTGCAGTACTGTTTCGGAATAATCATATCGGTGTCGACATTCCGGAGATGCATAGGTGCTGCCAGACCAGTCAACACCGTAAACTTCTCCGTAACTGACGTTCCGGGTTCAGTTGCAGTGGGCACAGCTTGTGATGTGCGTATAGCGGGAGCGAAAGTTGGGGACGGGGGAGGCTGCACTAACTCTGTAGGAAATCCCGGCCCGTTCGAAAAATCAACTTTGGTCGACACTTTACCAAAGTTGACGCCGGATTCTGCATTCATCAACTTTCGGACATCGGTGAGATGCCCAGTGAGCGCCGCAGCCGCGGCCATCGCTGGGCTAACTAAATGGGTACGTCCCCCAGCACCCTGCCTGCCTTCGAAATTTCGGTTACTGGTGCTGGCACATCGCTGTTTGGGAGCAAGGGAGTCGGGATTCATACCGACGCACATAGAGCAACCAGCTTCGCGCCAATCGAATCCGGCGCGCTTGAACACTGCGGCCAAACCCTCGGATTCAGCTTGTGACTTTACAAGCCCAGAGCCAGGGACTATTAAGGCGTGGACGTTGGGTGCAACTTTAGCGTCTGTGCCTGCAGCAATGACGACGCTGGCCGCAGAGCGAAGATCCTCGATACGACTGTTGGTGCAAGACCCAATGAAGACCTTATCAACCGTAATCTCCTCCATAGGAGTATTGGGAGTCAAACCCATGTATGCCAGGGCTCGTTCTACAGTACTTCGCTTGACAGAATCGGTTATAGTGGCAGGATCAGGAACGGAACCGGTGATTGGTACGACGTCTTGAGGAGATGTACCCCACGTAACCGTTGGGCTAATATCCGCCGCTGCGATGTTGACCTCGATGTCGAAATGCGCACCTTCGTCCGACTTCAAGGTGCGCCAATATTCGACTGCTCGATCCCAAGCCTCTCCTTTGGGAGCCAGCGGGCGACCACGAAGATAATCAAATGTGACTTCATCAGGAGCGATCATACCAGCCCTGGCTCCAGCTTCGATGCTCATGTTGCACACGCTCATGCGAGCCTCCATGCTGAGCTCGCGGAAGACGGATCCAGCGTACTCGATGACACAGCCGGTACCTCCTGCCGCTCCGATGACTCCGATAATGTGCAAGATGACGTCCTTTGAAGTGACACCAGGTGGAAGGACTCCTTCGACAGTGATACGCATGTTTTTCCCCTTCGTCTGCAAAAGCGTTTGGGTCGCAAATACATGTTCGACCTCAGAGGTCCCGATTCCAAACGCCAAAGCACCAAAGGCACCGTGTGCTAATCGTTTTGACTATTATATTGTGATCATAACCCAGAACGTGACAACTCACTGGACGTGTGTGAGTCACCGCAAACACAAACAGTTCCCGGCAGCTATGGAAGGGCTTATATCGATCGTTTTGAAAGAAACAACCAGAAAAAACATACAGTGAATCCTTGCTCAGGACCAATTATGTGCACAATTCCTGGCCAGCTTTTCAGCATCCATTAAGATCGAGGCGATGTTTTCTTACCTTGGCGACGATCGGTCAATCCGAAGTAGGCCAAACCAAATTCTCGGATATTGTCTTCTAAAGCTATACACTGGGCACGGGATTCAGGCTCAGTCACCAAAGACTCCAGACTCGATCCGCCTCGGATGGAAGTCCTAGTTAATGGCAGCTTGTCAATAAAATGATCAAAATGAACAGCGAAAACGGTATTTACGGGACATTGTGGTCAACAGTGGCCAAAGTGCAGTCCGGACGGCGAACGCGACGATTGGCCAAACGCCTATGACACAATTAGAAAATAACAAGCTTCCAGGAAATCAAAGCGACATACAGCCCTTCAAATGCTTGGGGACTCGAAACCTCGTGCACTAAGTGACTTTGGACCATTCAACTACAGCAGAATGCGTTTTGTTCAAGCTACATACCGATCGATATAAATCAAGGCAAGGCCATTGTCTTTGGGTTGGCTGTGAATACCAAAGTGTTAGTGAGTTCAATTGGGTGTATCGAGGCTAAAGACGCTGCTAACACAACATGACTATTCCATACTTTGTCATAGAGAGTCTGGGGTGTAGAGGTGGGGGTCATGATGAAACACGGAAGGAAGGTGATTTGGATGAGCGCTTGGTAAGACTTGGCGTTGATCTGAACCCCTTTGCTTTTGAGTGCAGGAAATGGTTACCCGCTCACATCACTTCATATCATCACGTTGAGCCATCACAAGCGAATCCGGGACAATGTTGCACCGAGTGCGTTCTAGGTGGAAACCCCTTGAGATCTGATGTTCGCATGCTTTCATACCTCGTTCTCCGCTTCTCGCTCCAGCTTGGTCCTGGATCCTTGTATCCCCGATTATCCGATGTCCCTTGGATGCATGGAAGTTTGAACCTTTTTCGAGATGGTGTACCAGCCCTGCGTACAGGTTGCCGCTTGCTTTTCTTACTCCCAAACGCCATCCTTACGATCTTCACAAACCTTAATTAGCACAAGTTGCTGCGATTTCGACATTCTTCCATACTTATCTATCCTACTGACTATCAAGGCAATTTTGATCGCGTTGAATTCTTCTAAGATAGAAAGGGTGGGTTATATTCATGTTACGTATTCGTTCATCAAGATCAAGATCGAGGACATCTGAGAAAGTATCTAATCCGATCGGCCGAAGCCCCAAGATTAAAGATCACCACTTATTTTGATAGCCCGTCGAGGCTGAAGAATTAATCAGCAAGAGATCATCCGAAAGGGTCACTGGTGCTTACCGTTTATGGTCGTCAAAAGTGCAATTGACCGCACTGACGACTGAGCGGACCATGGATTCGGTAGCATCACGAGCTGACCCAACTCCCCACCATCCCTGAGGGCTGTCACCTCTAACCCCGTCCCGAATACAAATATATGTGGCGATCATTCCTGTTGATAGTACTTGGAATTCCTGTTTTTGCACTTCCAAAGAGAACCCAGTGGCCTCGTTTATGACGGAAATGATTGCACTCCGAAGGTCGTCGACATCAGCGCTGATTGTGCGACATTCGCCGTTGATACTAAGAATTCCTTCACAGACATCGGTGTCCGTGATATTGAATGCGCGAAGTAGGGCAGTATCAGAGCTGACATCGGCGGAGTTGTCCTGATGGAAATGGTATGTGCGGCGGAAGATAGAGGCAATTTCATCAGCCGTTAACTCCTTGGCTTCCGCATCACAAATGTCTTGGACAGTCTTATAGAACGCAATCTGAATGTCGCGAGGTAGATCGAGATGTAGAGATTTCTCGACCAAGTGTGCTATTCCTCCTTTGCCCGATTGCCCGTTGACTCGGACTGCTTGGTATGAAAGGCCAAAATCGGTGGGATCTACAGGAAGATATGGCATGGTCCATAATTTTGGCTGGCCAGTACCCTCTAGTCGAGCGTGTCGTTCGGCCATTGCGCGGAAGCCTTTTCTGATACCATCCTGATGTGCCCCTGAGAACGCTGTGAAGACGAGTTCTCCAGCATAGGGTTGACGAGGATGAATTGGGATGTCGGTACATTGACGAGCAACGTCGATCAACTCCTTCAGGTCGCTGAAATCGAGATTTGGGGATATCCCCTGAGAGTACAGGTTTAGACCGAGGGTGACAATATCCACATTCCCGGTTCGTTCGCCATTTCCAAAAAGACAGCCATCGACGCGATCAGCACCGGCCAGTAAAGCGAGTTCAGTAGCTGAAACTGCTGTGCCTATACAAAATCTCTGCTTATCCGCCCGCCGTATTTAAAGACCGTTTACTTACCTCGATCGTTGTGAGCGTGTACACCAACAATGATCTGGTCTCTGTTGGGCATATTTCGGCAAAAGTACTCCACCTACAAATAATGAGTTCATAATCAACAACCACGGCGTAAAGCCATACCTGATCCGCGAAATGATTAGCTGGGGCACATTCTACCGTGCTGGGTAGGTTGAAGATGACCGGATACTCCGAAGGTCCATGAGACTCCCATGCATTCTTGAGTTGCGTGCTGACGTCAATCACGAAGTCAAGGTCTGATTGAGAGAAACCTTCAATGCCGTAGCATAATCGGAAAGTCGTTCCGTAAAGGGCCGAGTATTCATCGGCAAGTGATCGAACAACATGAGTATGATCGACGGTCATTCGTAGTATATCAGCCTTGCTGCATTGCAGAATGACTTCGTGATAAAGCGAGGAGGTATTGGTGTAGAGCTGAATGATAACGTGTTTGGCGCCCTTGATGGCCTCGAAAGTTTTTTTGATGTGCTCTGAACGAGCGGGCGCCATCACCTGTTCATAGGAAATATTGATAGAGTTTCTGAACGACGACGGAATAATTTTACCTGAATCCAAACATCATCCGGAATTAGGTTTTCTTCGACCAGCTTTCTTGTGAATTCAAATTCAGTGTCGCTCGCCGATGGAAACGCCACCTCAAGTTCTTTGAATCCGCAGTGCACTAGGTTTTTGAAGAGCAATGACTTCTGCTCAATGGTCATAGGTCTGACCAGAGCTTGATTTCCATCTCTAAGGTCTGTGGACAACCAGACAGGGGCCTTTTTCGTCACACGACTAGGCCACTGACGATCAGGCAAGTTACATGGCACATAACCTGCGTACTTCTCCGCCGGGTTTGCTCTGAAGAAGGCTATCAGCGATCAATTATATTATTTGTGTCACATGCAGCACGTACAGCATGGGCATATTGACTTTGTGAGGGAATGAATATTTGGATATTGGATTTAAGACGTAGGCCAGAATTTTATACGAGCAGAAGAAAGTCGACGCATTGAGTTTGTACGCAGGTTAGACCCAGGGCTTGACCGAGATCCAGAAGGATCTTGCGTTACAGAGATGCGTCATGATGTAGGGCCGATGGAAATGTTTAGACTGCGTCTCGGCGGGGAGAATAGGGTGATAACAAGTTTAGATAACCCGACCATTTTGGAGAACATTAAAGATGACAGATTGTATGCAAAGCTCCAAGACTGGAAACGAAATGGGCTCATCTTGATTCATCTGACGCAACTTTGGAACATTTTTCACTTGGAGCACGCGTAAACGCGCTATAGAGCATCAAAATCAATCCAACAGATTGGCGCTTGATCTTCCTCACCGGTAAATAGCAAGATATATGATTCCGGCGATGCAATTTGGGTGAGGACGTCGCAAAAACCGCTCGGTTCGGTAGCTATGATGCCTCATCAGAAGGTGAACGTCTGGCTTCACTTCTTCCATCATGCCTGCCGTAGTGCAGTTCGATTGCTTTAAACGCATGCGATGATTTTACCCGAGGAGTCTTGCATGGCAAGCGAAAAACTGGGTGACATGGTGGAAAAAAGAATTTTCATCAGAATAATAGAAACTTAAAGAATGCAATGCAAACCGCGCGCATGGGGGTACGATCAATCACTATATTCAGTGCACGAGATTGTCGGTTCAGTGGATCACTGCGATGTATCCCGTGAGAGTAGGACAGTTTGGGAGACAAGTCCATGGATCCCTCTGAGAAGGAATCGCACTGAAGATAGGGAAAACCGAATCGGTTTGCAGGTAGGCCGGAGAAATCTAGGTCTCGAATTCGTCCTGACCCGTGTTTTCGGTTCAAATCGCTGCCGAATCAGAATTCGCTGTAGTAGTGCTTGGATAATAATAGAGAAAAGCATGTCCCCAGTTCCTAGTCGTATCCATTTTCAATACGAAAAGCGTCAACGTACCCTGGAAATGGGTATCCTTCGATATTCAATAGATCTCCACCAATATATGAACCTGTGTACCTCTCCACACGTTTATCCGTCCGCCTTTGCTTCCGCTCTTCCCCTTGCAGCGTTTATGGCCGCGAATTGCGGCATAGTATCTTGAACCATTGCTTCTGCGGCCTCTACCGTGATATGCTTAACGATTCTGCTCAATGTAAGAAGACTGATTGCACTTACTATATGACGCGATAGCATCATAGAGCCGATGCGGTGATTGACAATAATCTTGATCAATCTGGAATTTTTGACAATAAAAGGAGTTCAGAAACTAATTCGGGTCACCACCCATGATGCATGACAGGCGAACCAGTCAGACTCATCAATAAATATTTCCATCTCACTCTGAGGTCTCCGCCACAGCCACCGTAGTTCGAAAGAAAAGTAGCTCATCCACAAGTTCAAAACTTACCTCGTATGTCAAGTGATGCACTAAAGTGGCCATGTGACCGTGGCGTCGCTATTGAATTGACACGGCGTCTTCTCACTCTTCTGCTTCGTTCTAACACATGCCTTAATTCTTATATTCTATCAGT
>MU268230.1:0-11524 GCA_021014935.1 Hygrophoropsis aurantiaca
GGCCATTACATTTATAAGTTCCTCGTCATGCCACGGGACTTGGATTAAAAGAGCCCTTCCTGGTATGAGTTCATATTCTTTGATGTTTTTCGTGTTCGTTGTCCGGTTGTTCAACACTAATGCAACTCCTCTAGCTTTTGTGTGTTCCTCGTTTATCGAGGATATAATTCTGATCTTGGATTTGAATAATTCATTCAGTTTGGATTCTTCTTCCTTCGTGAGGTGAGTCTCTTGGAGTGCTAGTATTCCTATTTTACTGTCTCTGATAATTTGGTTCACTAGAAGCCATTTATCGGCGCCATTATTCCATCTACCTCTCATATTTAATGACGCGATTTTCACGCTTGCTCTGGTCTTTTTGTTCTTTCCTGTATGGGTCAAGTTTTCAGTTGGGATGTTTATTTCCGCCGGTACAATGGTGTTTGTAGTATTTCTCAGTTGTTGAGAATGACTATATGTCAATTGTGGATCCCGGTCTGGGTTCATTATGCCCGCTTCAGCGGGGGCGTTGATATTCTCCTGGGTGTTGGGTCCGTTTCCGATCCCCGGCCTTCCTTCATCGGGAGCAGGGTCAACGGCAGGGGCCCTACTCCCTCTAGAGTGCTGGGGGCTTGAGCCAATGCCATTTTCGAGAACCGTGCTGTGTGTGTTAGATGTGTGTGATGATGCAGTTGGACTTACAATCTAGGGGTCCAACCAATTCTTCCTAGATGTACTGAGCTTAACCCTGGCCTGTAAACGGGGAACTATGTTAGCGGGTAAATCATGAGAGAAGATTGGTGAAGGCAAAAGACTCGATTTCCATAACTTCAGCCTCTCGGCACGGCACGTTCTGGCCTCAATAGGCTGCCGTTTTTAAAAGATAGACTTGTCAGAGGCTTTCCTACCTGCACACAAGTAGTAGATGTGGGCCTCGGTAGACAATTTTATTTCATTAACTTCTAAGAGCGGTTTGCTCCCAGTTTCCCGCTTTCTTCACTCTGGGGATATAGTTAACAGCTTGGAGGTTATATCGGTTCGTTCTTGTACATCGACTTGTACGAAACTATGTGATCGTACGCTATTAATCTAGCAGTTCTAAGCGTCATTAGAAATATTTGCCTCGGCCTCTCTTTCCAAAGCCTCTTCCATACTTCTGCACTCCTCGTTTGTTCTGGCTCGCGTTTCGTAGGTTTTGCTTTTGGATCTCTGTGTCTCTAGCAATGAGCGTGTTGTTCTCCACTTTCGGCGCCTGGGGGCCCAGCCATCCTAAGATTTTCGGGAAGGGGCATAATCCCGTTGGATGATCGACAGATTTGCATCCTACGCACATGGGCTGATTCTCGACTAAACGTGCTTCCCCAGTTCCGAAGTCCGAGGAGTGGAACTTGAGGCTACGAATCTTGGTGCACCACGTGAAGTAGTCATCAAGCGTGAATGCAGGGGGGCTGGTGCAGTAGACATTCCAGATGGTACGCGTTTTGGTTGCGCTCACGTTGATATGAAGGCTAGTGATGCGGATTGTGTCGATGGCTTGGACGGCCGCTCCGGCGTCAGCCATCGGGATGTGGTTGTGGATGAACGAGATGACGTCTGGGTTTTGCCTGAGGGTGGCCCGCACCACTTCCGCAATTTGCCCGTTGCTCCATTCCGAGTCCGGGTATGTGAAATTCTCTAGGGTACAGATGTATGTTGGGAGGGGCTGGACGAAGGGAAGGAAGAAGCATGCGATCCCGTCAGCGGCGATCACCTTTTGATCAATGAGTACCATGACCTCGGCTTGGGATATGCCGAAAAGAAGGAAGTGGTACGGTGGAGGGAGACGTTCTACCGTTTCGTACCTCGCCGTGGGAGGGCTAGGCGTAATCTTCGCAGTATCTTCCTCGTTCTTCTCTAGGAACTTGCCTACTACTTCTCTGATCCTTTCGACAGTCTCTATGGAGTCTTTCTCGTACTTTCCTCTGTACACTCTAACCCAGCACTTCGGGTCCCCTTTCCTGTTCCAGTTTATATCGTTTTCTTCAGAGGTGTTGGTCCATACGGACTCGGCGAGTTGGGGGGTAGGGAAGCCAGACGGAGGTGTCGCAGTGATCTTTGTGCCGTCCACGAGTGTGATTAACCCTTTGGTTAGAGCCGTATTGAGACGCGTGAAGTTGGGAAGGCCGGGAGGGATGTTAGCGGTGTTTTCTTCGCAAGGGGCGGGGACAGGGGCGTGCCTTTTGCGGGTGGGGTCGTCTACCTCTTCCGTCTTGTTGTCCGCGGGTAGGCCACGTTTATTGGCGCGAGAGTCTGTTGCGATGAAGGCGGGTGCCGGAGCGAGTGGCTCGACAGGCGGGGGAGGGATAGTAGGGGCTGGGGTTGCCGGAGGGGGAGGGATGGTTTTAGACGCAGTGGGCATGATGACGAGCAAGGGGGTTTGATAGTTTCAGATAAGATGGTGGATCTGGAAGAGGACTTGGGTTGATTCTAGAGTCCGAAGTCAGTCTGGGGCATGGTTTATATACCTCTTCTCTCCTTTGTTATGCCGGTCTTTGTTGGTTCGGAGATTCTGGGTATATTGCGGTGATGTCATAGGCGACAACGTCCTTTGTGAACGCTGAAAGGTTGCGAGGTTTTGAGGGTGCGCGTTCCCTACACGTGTGCGGCGAGGCTGTTCAGACTCGGTCCGTAGTTCTTGGCGAAAGTGGGTCGGGTGGCACAGTGGCTTGTCCGTTGGGGATTTTTCGGGGAGACGGTCAATGCTCATAATGTTGAGCTCGTTGACGCAGTTGATACTTCTTTGGTCCAGGTTTCTCATTTCATTCGTTTAGCTATGTGATGGCTTACTGGCGTTATTCGGTTTTTTGGTTTGATTCCAGCACATTATTCGCATGTTCGGCTCTAAGTTCGGGTGTTGAGCGATGGGTAGAGACTACTACGGTGGGGGGACAATGTTAACTACGACCTTGGAACAGCTCGTCTTACGAGCTTCTCTAATTTGAGAGGAATGCGCGGTATACGAGGGTACCGCGCATACAGTGGTGTGGTTAAAGCCACGCCACTTAACCTGATGGTGGTGGTTCAGGTCCAAGGAGCCCCCCCAACGATGCCACTTCCATTCCTCAAGGGCCTCGTAACTTGCAGGATGCTTTGTGAAGGCGAGATTGTATGAGACACATTGAAGGCCATAAGTACCAAATACATAGCTGATAAATAGCATAGGAAGGTCCATAGTCCATAACCGAGGTCAGTAAAAGGGTTGTAAGGACAGGATATAGTATTGGTGCTGCAAAAGTGATAAGTGATGTAAGGCTAAATATTAGATAACACCGAGCAGGATTGAACTCGCGACCTGACGAAATAGGATAGAGATGCCGACACGGCAGGCTCATCCCAATAAGGTAGCATTTTCCGGATGTCGATTCTTTTTGTGTGGGAACGAAATTTGGCCCTACTGGAAACAATGAACAATGCCACTTTCGTTCCTCAAGGGCCTCGTAACAGTACGTATTGTCTAACATAGGGCCGTGCCCCAAAGGACAATAAACAAGGAATTAAAAATAAAATAAAATAAAATAAAAAAACAGATGCTAAAGGTAGGTATCCACGTCAATTGAATGCCGTTGTGCCTTGCCAGAATTATTGGAGTCGAAGACACCAGGTCGTGTTTCAAAGATGTTTCAAGGAATGATATTGGTCGAACAACACTCAGACTCAGACTGGTCCCCGGACGGTCCAGTTGTCCTTCCTGAATCCAATCCTTGAATCGTTACATGATCATCAACATGGGTATTTTCCTCAATGTCGGCAATCGTATAATCATCAACGTTCTCGCCGTTTTCTATAGATATGGTCCCAACGCTCAATTTGGAGCAAAAACAATAACATAAAACATGAACTTGACACGATCAGGTTGCAATCAAGTAATCATCTATTCTAGGGCAACATTTGCAATAGCTCATAAATGCAACTACTAGTAAAGATGATGATCATGTTCTGTATGGTTTCACACATCGTCTCGTAATCGAAAGCCAGTACATCATGATTGTAGAGCTCTTGTTTCAAACTCGACTTATGACGGTGCAGCTGCATAATTAGCATCCTGTTCTCGTGGACATCAACCCGGGCTGATCATCTTCGAAATATCAGGGTGAATTTAGGATATAAGATGTTGCATGATAATTGACCACCCTCATTGTCCCCGTTTCCCGTTTGTCTGCGAACAACACGTCTTGGTTTCAACAATCGCTCGAAGCTTCTAGTTTTACGCTTGCAATGGCAGATCCCGCGTTTATCCAGGGCCTTCAAGCGGAACAAACAATTAATTATGTTTCTGGTGTGTCATTATCGTGCTTATGGAACATGACAAGTTAGTAATACACCACTTTCAGCTGCAGCGGGTGCACTCGTTGCTTATGATCATTGTAGCTAAGAATTGTTTGCGATTTCATTGGCTTTTTAAAATGGACCCTGACTCCACTCGCTAACTTTTCAAACCACAGTTCTGACATTCTCACAGGAGGCAAGTACACCTGATAATCGCAATATCCATAAGATTCTCATTATACTCTCGCAGGTAGATCATATATGGGTGTGTATATTCAGTTGCCCGATGCCGTAGCAATTGACCATGAAAACGAACATGGAAGAATCGACGGTGGAGCTTTATGACCGCTTTATACCTTATTGTCAGTATGACTGTCCCTCCACGAAGCTCGTGTTGCCGCAACACGCTCTGATATTATGCTTACTAATGCATGAACTGGTCAAATTTTCAGGCCCGTTTCTCTGGGCCTCAAAGCATGATGTAAGTTCATGCTGCTACAGATATGTGGGTCCGTGCCCAAGACTAATTCTCCTTAACAGCGGAAGCGCAGCTTGTACGTGTTGCAAATGCTTAAGGTCGGAGCTCTGAGTGCAGAACCATTCTGATACATGACGTTTTATGTCAGTGTACATATGTGTCAATTGGACTGATTCGGTGAGTACGATATACTTGCTACTTGGATGGTCTTCTCATCTTCCTGAATCATCAGAGGTGAAGGATGATATTGACTCGGGTATTCAAGATTACTGACCGGCCTATGGAACCATAATAGTTGTAGGTTTTGCCGCTGTGCCCTATACATATGTATATATACTATATACTGATTACATTTTCCACCATCAGGAAAAATGGGGGGAACGACATAGAGGTATGTAGTCTATGTTGTATCGGTAGTGACGGTTGTTACCCCCCATGTATATAGAACTTCATTGTTATGACTCGGTCAATATAGCACAACATATTCCACGCTGGGGATAATATAGACCACTATTTTTTGATAATACCATGAGCTTATTGACTTCATATCACGATATAACAGAATATAGATCTTTTTCGAAAGGCATATATTGAACATATCACGACTACTGGTAAATATTATAACTGAAGTTAATTAGCACCGAGCACTTCACGAATAGCGTTTTCAAAAGCGCGCTTTGATACGACACGAGAAATGGCTGGGCCGACAAGTTCTGCCTTTGCATGTACCCTGGCAACAATGAGAAAATGAGTTAGTATCATGAACATTAATAAAAGAAGTGATCTCACCGCCCACTGTTGTGGATCTGCTGCAACAGCTTCGGAACCAGGTCATATTCTTTTGAGAGTTGTTCGAAATCTTGAAGTGATTGAAGGTGGGCTTCGAAAGTGCTCTTGTATTCTTCTTCTGTAAATGCGACTTTGTTTCTCGTGCCGTGGGACCATTCATCAATGCAACACTCAATCTGTAACACCAGTGATGAGAATGCGATAATAATAATTAAAGAAAACCAACCGCTGTGAGCACAAGCGCTAGGCCAACCATCGGAAACGGACTGTAGAATTCGCAGGACCACGTAATCCCCTCGTCATGCTTGTTTTTGTACAGTGTTTCGTTGATGATTTGCTGGATGGCTTTATTGGCGTATATGCCTTTGTGTTCATCAAGACAATCTCCACGTTCCTATGATTTCAACACTTGTATCAGTTCAAGAGCAACAATGAATGTGAATTGACTTACACGATAAATATAAGCACTATCCTGTTTGAGATCAGCTACGAGTTTCCGATTAGCTTCCTGAACTGTGTCGTCGGCACTTGTCTCGAAGTTGAACAGGTTCGCAACAATTGGGCGCGACCTTGTCTTCAGCTCGCCTCGCAAATGAGAGCCTCGCCCTTTAATCTAGTATAGCCAACATGATTAACTGAGAATATAGACGTATTGGTGAAGATAACTTACTAGTTTGAGTAGATCAGGAGTTGGAGCTATCAAAAAACTTAAGCTATCACAAGCTTGCGCCCATGAAGCCCGGGACAATTCACTTTCTTGAGCAGCATCTGGATACGGATTTTCCGACAGGAGAAGTCCGCGATATATTTCAATCGCAACCTTTAAGACGGCGCGAACATTTGCTTCATAATCTGCTGCTTTGGGTCTGCCACGAGACGCGCTGGCTCGGACCGCGTTTGCCTCTTGGAGTTCGTTCCTGGCTTCTTCTTCCGCATCATTGTCACTTTCAAGTTCATTGTGGCATGCAGAACGGCGACGTTTGGCGAGCTCACTGTGGAAGTCCCGGGTCCGCTTATCTCCAACGCGAAAGTTAGCATCAGGATCATCATTACGCAGCTCACTCTCGGCATTTTCATCGCCGTCATAAGCTCCAGCATCAGTCCCATTCTCGTCGTAATCCTCTTCGGGCAAGTCTTGATGAGAGACTGGCAAGCGTGGGCGGGAACCATGATTTGAAGTCTCAAATGGGTCATGGTCAGATTCCGATGGTAATGGACTGTTTTCACAAAAGCCATCGTTGTGAGAGTTATGGGATCCTTCTGCGTAATAGTAGTGATTAGCATAATTATAGTTAAATATAATATATATATATATATAGACTTTACCTGAACGTTTCCTTGCTCTGACCGGTGCTGCTTTCAGTTGTGTGAGTTTAGCCGCTTTCTCCACCGTCAGTATGTGCGCACGGGCAGGAAGACTCTGTTAACGTGAACAGATATAAGATTTATTGTTAAATAAGCAATCAAGAATGTGAGATACCTTTGAAACGGTTGTGGGTGGTGGAACATTTCCCTTGCGAGCAACAAGGGAAGGCCTTGGAGTATGCTGTGCAATTGCATCAACAGAACGCGAAGTAAACTGCAAATTTTAAATTTTTATTCAAACATGATAATATCCAAGTCCGGCCCTCACCGCTGAATCGTGTTGATTTTCTTGCACACTGAGCTGTTCGTCGTGCTCACCTTGAAATAAAACATGAATAATGAAACATAAGAATAGGTGATACAAATATACAACGCACTGTTTCGCCAATGGCTAGGAAGCTGACGAGGAGGCTTTGATGCTGCCATAGATACCTGATCGCGTTTCCGTTGGCGTTCCTTGCGGATTTCAGCCTGTTCAAGCTCTTTTTGTTTGCGTATCTCCTTCTCTTTTTGCTCATCAACTGAAAAGACGTTGTCAGATGTATTAACAATGCAAAATTAGAGAGAGAAAAGCGACATACTTGACGCCTGAACCTTGTCAGTGCTACGTCGAATTCGGCCGCTCGTTGTTCGTCCGGTTGATGGAGTAAGGGCTGACTGGGATGGCATGATAGTTGGGGAGTTAAAGACAGTAAATGTGATGACTATATGTTAGAGTAAATAGTTTGAACGAACTAAGGATGAATGAAAGTTGGCATTCACTTCTTATAGTCGTTTGAATGAACCTTAATTTGTGAATCAACAAAGACGCGACATCCCATTCAACAAAGCGCGTCGCGCTTCGTCAAGCAGGTGTCACGCTGTGATTGGATGAGTTAAACTGGGCGGAGATGCAGGGAACAGCAGGCCGAAATATGTGGAATGTCAGTGAATGACAAAGAACATTGTGCCCAGAAGTCGGACAGATGTGGGCTCGGGTAATGACGAATCTGAGACATCCTTCCGGCTTTGGAGAGGAAACGGTGCATCCAAGCGTTCTCCGCCCTAATAGTCAGTCTTTTACCGCACCAAGTTCAACATGCCCAGTTGCAGGCATTGCGGGAAGTTCCTCCCAACGGCTGCTCGAGTCAAACAACACATCAGTAACACAGCTGCTTGCAAAAATAAACGGGATCTTCAGGCTACCCAAACCATCCGAACAGTTCAAAATCTGCAGTCACGTCACCAAAACCGAGCTCAATCTGAGCCTAGCGATTTCCCCCCAGGCGATGAAGAATATCTAGACCCAAATACAAATGGTCATCAGAACGTCGACATTGATGAAGATGTTCGTCCTAACTTACCTGATCAGCGAGCCCGAGTAGAAGAAGTTGAGGACGAAGAGAGCGCGGGATGGAATCCAAGTCGTTTTGCCCAGGTTTTCCCAGATGAGCATGCAGCGGAGATATTGCGGCCAGGAGAGACAGTTTTCGAACAACTAAAAAAGCGCCAGGATAGTGATGGAGTTGGTCCATTCGGCCCATTCGCAGATGCCGAAGAATGGGACCTAGCCCAATGGCTTATCAAGAACATGAACCAGTCAGCAACAGAAGAGTTTATGAAACTGCCAATTGTACGTACCAGTTTTGACTCTGCAAGAAACCGACCTAAATAATATTTTTCAGACTCGTGAGCGTATGCAACTGAGTTTTCAGAGCAATTATACCTTTATGAAAGCGATTGACAAATTACCTACTGGACCAGAATGGAAATGCGAGCTGGTAACAGCTGAAGGGGACCACGAAGGAGAGGATGGTGAGGTAGTGAATGAAGAACTTGAACTATGGTTGCGGGACCCTATTGCATGCATACGAGAGCTCATCGGGAATCCCACATTCCAAAAACATCTTGCATACGCACCGGAAAAAGTATTTATAGACCAAAATGGAATGACCCGGCAGTTTGACGAAATGTGGACTGGTGACTGGTGGTGGAATATGCAGGTCAGCCTCATGTTGGTGTCCGAGAAAAATTTGACTTACTTTATTCACAGGATCGCCTTCCAAGCGGTGCAACTATCGCTCCAATTGTACTGGCATCGGACAAGACACAATTGTCCCAATTCAAAGGCGATAAGAGTGCATGGCCGGTCTATCTCACAATTGGCAACATTGAGAAGTCAATTCGACGTCAGCCGTCTCGCCATGCCACGGTATTATTAGGCTACATACCTGTTTCCAAGCTGGCGTCTTTCGACGACAATTCCCTTGCAGGCTACCGGCTTTTTCATTACTGCATGAAACGTCTCCTGCACCCTCTCATTGAAGCTGGAAAACATGGCATTGAGATGGTATGCGCCGATGGGATGATTCGACGTGTCTTTCCGATTCTTGCAGCGTATGTCGGGGATCATCCTGAACAGTGTCTGGTGGCTTGCTGCGCTGAAAATCGATGTCCGAAGTGTTTAGTTGAACATGATAAAAGGGGAATGAACACTGCAGCACCCCCTCGTCACCACACAGACACCCTGCGGATTCTTCAAAGCGAGCGCATTGGCGAATATCCACCGGAATTCATCGCAGACGGGCTTCGTGCGGTGTATTCACCTTTCTGGGCCGACCTTCCGCATACCGACGTTTTTGCCTGTATAACATCAGATATACTCCATCAGCTCCACCAAGGAGTGTTCAAAGATCATTTTGCAAAGTGGTGTATGAAACTTGTCGGGAAATCAGCATTTGATAAACGTTTCCGGGCAATGACACGATATGGAGGCCTTCGACACTTCAGCAAAGGTGTATCAATGATTAAACAATGGACGGGAACCGAACACAAAGAGATGCAACGTATCTTCCTCGGAGTTATCGCTGGTGCGGTAGATGGAGAAGTGTTGACTTGTGCACGTGCACTGCTCGACTTCATTTACTACGCTCAATACCACTCACACACCGATATAACATTACAACGCATGCAAGCAGCCCTGGACACTTTCCACGCAACAAAGGATGCTTTTATTCGTCTTGGCATTCGTGAACATTTTAACATTCCAAAGCTACACTCTCTATTACATTATATCAGTACTATTCGACAACTTGGATCGCTCGATGGTTTCAACTCTGAAAATTCCGAACGCTTGCACATTGATTATGCAAAGAAGGCCTATCGCGCAAGTAGTAGAAAGGACTACACTATTCAAATGGCCAGGTGGCTCCAACGACAAGAAGCGGTAGTGTGGTGGAATACCTATCTGGATTGGCGTTTGGATCGTGAGTTGGAGAAAGGGAACTTGGACGATACCAGCGTCAACTCAGAGGACGAGCACTCGCAAGCGCACAACCTAAGCACAATCACGAGTCCACTTGCAGATAACTCAAACACTTATCGCTTAGCAAAACGGAGCCCACACCCAAATACAAGTGTTTCTCGACTACAGCAGCAATATGGTGCTACTGGCTTCCTTGAAGCACTCACGACTTTCCTACAGCATTCCCATTTGTCAAAGCGCAGATATAAACCAACCAAACACGATCGATTTGATGTATACGATGCCGCTTACATCCAGATTCCAGGTGCGCCCCACTTTGGTGCAACTAAGCGGCAACTTCGAATTCGTGCATCTCCCACGCGCACAAATGGCCCGCGCAAGCCGCCGACTGTAGCTAGGTTTGATACGGTGTTGGTTGAGGAGAATAAAGAATCCCGGAAACTCGGAGGATTGAACGGTAAGCACGCCTCAGTTGTATCAAGATTTCTAAGTGTTTATCTCGATTTTTGGTTGAAGGACTTTGTGTCGCAGAGATACGCGTTATTTTTTCGTTACCACCACATCTAGGTTCATCGGCCCATCCACTCGCTTACGTCCATTATTTCCGACCACTTCGCTCATGGGACGAGAATCTTCAAATGTATCGCATTGAGCGTGCCACTCGCAACCACCTCCCGCACGCCGGCATTGTTAGCCTCGATAAAGTTATACGGCCTTGCCATCTTGTGCCGCGGTTTGGTCCTGGAGCCGTAAATCCTTTGTGGTTAAAAGGCGAGGCAATCACGGAGGCGCGAACTTTTTATTTAAACAGGTACATTGATTTTCATTTATTCGAGGAATATTCACCACCATTGTAAACATTCTGCTATCAACAAACTTGCCTTCAGATATGAATCTTATTATCAGCGGCTCACTATAAGTGTTGGTACTACATACATAATACGAGCCCAGATATTAGACTCAGTGTACTATAGTCTATATTCACCATCGTAGTCAGTATGTGTACAATGACACACAATATCAAACACTCTACGGGTATGTAGGTCTACTATGAGCTACTATAGACTATACTTTTTTCGCGCTACTATACCCGATTTCGGTTTTTCCTGATGACCCCGGCAGACGTGAACATGTTCCTCGCTGTAAACTGGGGACAAACCATATTTGTTCTGGCTATGCAAGGTCGGTAGGATGCATACTTGCAGACCATTCAGTGACTTTCCACCGTAAAGTGCGTAGCACCGACGTGTACAAATCAACCTTTTCTACGTTCCGGCCGGTTGGGTGATAAAAATGATTGATACGTATCGGCCGGCACCCAATGACAACGTGGTGGCCAGGGTGAGTTAGTCGCAATGTGCACC
>MU268232.1:0-11465 GCA_021014935.1 Hygrophoropsis aurantiaca
ATCTGACCCTCTTGAAATAGACAGTACGCTAGAGTCTGTGGAATGGAAGATATTTGACAAGAAGGCTTTCAAGCAGAGTAAGCTTGAAGAACAGAAAGCTTTATTTGTTCCTGCGCAAGGATCGATTCCATTGGTGGAGGTTAATACTAACAAAAGAAAGGTGGTTGAAGAGGAAGACACCAGACCTAAAAAGAAAGGTAAACCTACTAATGATATAGCTAGAGATGTTAGTTCTGCTGGACTGATATGGAATGCAGTTGACTATAGTTGTGCATATGACTCTTTTTTCACTATACTTTTTCATCTGTGGTTGGCATCTCCTCATAGATGGAACAAACATATGAAAAACTTCACATCATTTACAGGCACGCTCATAAGTGGCTTTCAGAAGACTTACCATAATACTTCAACTTTAGAAAATGCAAGAGATGCAGTTAGAGTGAAGCTTACATCCTATAACCCTGAATCTTTCCCTATGGGACCTGTGCCAGCAAGTGTCAGTGAGCTTGCACACACAATGCTGGGCTCTGATTGTGACCCTTCTGTGTGGATCCGGTGCATAGAGTGTGGAGCAAAAGTACCAATTAATAAGAAAATGAGTCATATATATTGTCCTGTAGTAGATGAACATATATCTACATCTGAATGGCTAACAAGGAAATGGAATACTGCTGAGAATACCACTTACAAATGTTTGTCCTGTAATGTGTTTGTGCACGGAGAATGGCAGTGCAACTCTCCTCCTAAAATTGTAATATTAGATATATATGATCAACCTATGTCTATTGCCCTTACTATTTTTGCTAGAGGTAATAAACTTAACACCAAGTTGCATCTAAAAGGTGTGATATATCATAAGTCTAATCATTTCACAGCAGTTGTTATAGATTCTGAGGGAAGGTTAAAGTTCCATGATGGTATTAAGTCTTCCTCTTTAGAAGACAGTGGTAAAAATGTGAGCACAATTGACGGTACGGACTTGAGCATATGGAATGGAGCTTCAGCCTGTCTGGTTGTATATGCAAGGAGCCTATAGAGGTGGGCCTCGTATCCTGCCAGTATTGGCCCTTTCCGCTAGTAGATTATTATGATCTTGATATTTCCTACAATGAGCTTGAGCGATATCCTGAGAATGGGCCTCCTGTATCTGTTGAGTATCGACATGCAGAAAGTAACAAGAGACCTGAAGCCACTAGTGTACATGACATGGAAGACAACGATGGGAATGAAGAAGGGCCTTGTCCATTTACTGTCCATGGTATCACAGGTGAGGATTATGATCAACTCCCACTAAAAGTATTGAAAGCTAAAGCTGTGCAGCATTTAATGGAAGGAGGTAAAGTTCTTGCAATAGGACATAATGAGGATCCAGAATCACTATATGATAATCCCCAATTATATCCACAGATGTTCCCCTGGCTGTTTCCATATGGACTTGGAGGAATAGGTCAGCATCACTTTAAAAAGAAACTCTCGACTGCACGGCAGAAAAAGCATCTCTTGATGTATCATGACAAGAGGTTTCAGGTAGATGAACATTTCCCGCTCATTGCTTTCAATCATGAGCAGATTAAGGATAGTACTACTGCAGGATTTGTGTTGACAAATAAAAGAGCTTTTAAAGATATCATTGAGAGGATGTTTTCCATAGATATGGGTGTACTTCATAAACTATCAGATAGCTTACAAAATGGAACACATACACTTCCTCATTCAGATGCAGAACAAGCCTGTTATCAGGTGATCCGAGATCTCGACCACATCAATGGTACTGTACAAGGCTCTTTGACCACAAAGAAATATATGCGAAATGAAATATGGTCACTGGTATCTTATAAAGGAGCACCATCGTGGTATATTACTTTATCTCCAGCGGATGAAAAACATCCCATCTGCTTATACTTTGCTGATATCAATCACGAATTTAGGCCATTTATTAAAGATGAGAAGCTGAGACGATTGATGGTTTCCCAAAATCCTGTAGCTGGTGCTCGGTTTTTTCATCTCATGATCCAATTATTCATTAAGCACGTGTTAGGTATCAAAATAGCTATAGATGGTGCAGCACCTTCATCAGGAGTATCATATTCCAGGGGATTTTATGGAAAAACTGATGCTTATTATGGGACAGTGGAACAACAGGGGCGTTTAACTCTGCATTTACACATGCTTATCTGGATTAAATCTGCTTTAACTCCTCAAATGATTCGGGATCGTTTAATGGATCCTGATTCAGACTTTCAGAAACATATGGTAGAGTACTTGGAAAGCGTGTACATGGGAGAATTCATTTCCAGTACAGCACATGAAGTTAAAAAAATGTTAGATCATAAAATGGTTGACGACTCTCTTCCCACTGCTGTTGAATCAATGCCTGCACCCCCACCACCTTGCAGGTCAGAAAAATGCTGTTCTAAGGAAAAGGAATGTGACTCTTGTTGGGAATGGACGCAGAACTTCAATGACACAACAAATGAAATCCTGTTGAGATGCAACACTCATAGATGTAGTGGGAACCGTGTTGACACAACAATTGGTCAGAAGGAGATTCATGGTAAGAATCAATATCAGCCTGCGGTAGGATGCTGTTCTAACAAATGGGGCAAATGCAAAGCAAGATTTCCTAGAGAAACTCATACCCACACTTTTGTGGAGCCTTCCACAGGGGCATTGCTGATGAAGAAAGGTGAGGCTATGATGAATTTCTTTAGTGGCTTAGTGACTTACTTATTCCACTGTAACACTGATGTCACTAGTTTGTTATCTGGAACAGCAATCAAGGCTGTTGTTGCTTACATTTCTGATTATATCAGTAAGCCCACTCTGAAGACATATGTTGTGTTTGACACTATCAGAAGTGTGTTTGATAAGAATACCACTTTATTGAGTGGTTCGTTGGAAAGGGCAGAGAAGGCACGGAAGATTATGACACAGATTGTCAACTCTTTGACTTCCAAAATGGAGATAGGAGCTCCTATGGCATCCTTATACTTGCTGGGTAATCCTGACCATTATACTAGCCATGATTTTACACCTGTATATTGGAAAAGTTATGTGACAGAGGCAAGGCGCTTCTGGGAAAGTGATTCAGCAGAACAGAGCTCAGATGATAATTTAATTCTGCAAAGAGTGAATGGTTCTGTTATAGGTACCTGCCCTGTGTTTGACTATGTGTATAGACCCGCAGCTTTTGAAAAGTTGACACTATATGACTGGGTGAGCCTGTATGAAAAAAGTCGAATGCCAAAAAATTCATCAAAGAAGAAAAAAGAAACTTCATCAGAATACAAGTCTCCTAAATACAGTGAGTTTCATACCTTTTTTGAAGAACATCCTTTGCATAAAACTCATCATGTACGAATTTTACTCAAAGGTGAGGGAAAGGTGCCAAACTTTTTGGGTGGTTCACTTCCTAGGCATGACAAAGGAGACCTTGATTATTATGCTTCAACTATGCTGACTTTGTTTGTACCATGGCGCTCAGGAAAAGATCTTAAAGCAGCGAACACTTCTTGGCAATCTCAATTCAGCAATCAGATCTTCACAGCTAGACAGCTTGAGATCATGAAGTTCTTCAATGTGCGATATGAATGCTTAGATGAGAGAGATGATTATTCTGCCCAACTTAGAGCACAGCAAGATAAGTGTCCTATTCCTGCATGGGCAAATGAGTTCTATCCAGCAGATGAGGGAGAGGATTGGATTGAAAAAGATGCTACATTTCCCACGTTTGATCCAGATTGCATCATTGATAAAACTACGATTGGTAAGAGAACCACTAAATGGAATTATGACAAGTCAATTATCCATCAGATGTTGCAGAGATGTGGTTGGTTAATGCCAAGTAGCTCTATATCTCAACCTGTGTATGAGAAATTAGAAGGAATAGATCATGTATCGAGTAGTGAATGGAAGTCCCGTGTGAAGAAGAAAAGAGAAAGTGTTCAGGAGGAGAGGCTAGCTAACATGCAGAGGAACCCTTCTCGACGCTCTATCAATACCAATCAATGCGCTACTACCCTCCAGCCAAATGAGGTTCGTGTTGTAGACAGTAATTACTTACTCAAAGATTACAAACCAAAACTAAGAAAGGACCGAAGGCTTATAGATCGTGTAATAAAGAAATATTGCCTTAATGAAGAACAGGAAAGAGCATTCCACATTGTCGCCAATCATGCCACCATGGAATCACCAGGTCAATTAAAAATGCACCTGGGTGGAATGGCAGGGACTGGAAAGTCACGTGTTATAAAAGCTTTGTCATATTTTTTTGCCAAACGTGGGGAGTCACACCGCATGCTTACACTGGCTCCAACAGGTTCTGCTGCGGCTTTGATTGGTGGATTTACCTATCATTCTATCTTGGGTATAAGAGATTACAGCGACTCAAGTTCATGTAGTATTGCTAAAGTTAGAGCCAAACTAGAAGGTGTGGATTACATTTTTATAGATGAATTGTCAATGCTGTCCTGTCATGATATGTATAATATATGCTCTCAGCTCTCAAAAGCTCTTAATGAGCCCCTCATTGCTTTTGGTGGTATTAATATTATCTTTGCTGGTGATTTTGCACAATTACCACCAGTTGGTAAAGGAAATGAAGCAGGGTCCTTGTATAGTGGACGTGTGGGAGGGGAAAGTCGTACTGTTTGGGACCAAGAGGCTGCAGTTGGAAAGGCAATGTGGCATCAGGTCACTACTGTGGTCATTCTGCGACAGAATATGCGTCAGAAGTTCCAAAGCGATGCGGATGCAAAGTTGCGCACTGCTCTGGAGAATATGAGATATAAAGCTTGTACTGATGAAGATATAGCCTTTCTGATGACTAGAGTATCCAGTGACTCACCTGGAAGTCCTTCTCTCAAAGATAGTAAATTTCGAGATGTGTCCATCATTACTGCATGGAACAGTCAAAAGGATCGGATTAATGAACTAGGCGCTCACAGATTTGCAATGGACCATGGTGATGAGCTTGTGGATTTTTATTCAGAAGACAAATGGGCTGATGGCAACAAGCTAAATGATAAATCAAATAAGAAAAGCAAGTTGACTGCTCATTGCCATGAAGCTATAAGTCTTGAAGATCAAGATGTACTCTGGTCACTATCACCTCACACTTCCGATCACTTTGCACCAAAGTTACAGTTGTGTGTTGGCATGCCTATTATAATTCGTAACAATGATGCTACTGAATTATGCATTACAAAGGGACAGGAGGCTGTTGTAGTAGGGTGGCAAGCAAATATTGGATCAAAAGGGCAGCGAGTTCTTGATACCTTATTTGTAAGCCTAAATAACCCCCCTACAGATGTCCATATTGATGGACTTCCACCCAATGTAGTGCCTATACCTAAAACTACGCGGACTGTGCCAGTATGTCTACAAAATGATACAGTTGTACAAGTGGTTCGAGAGCAAGTCAATGTTCTGCTGAATTTTGCAATGACAGATTATGCATCACAAGGTAAAACACGCCCATACAATGTGGTGGACTTGCAACATTGTAATAGCCATCAGTCATATTACACATGTTTATCTCGCAGTGCTTCTGCAGAGGGCACTGTTATAATGCAGTCTTTTGACATAAGAAAGATTACTGGGGGTGCTTCAGGTTGGCTCAGACAAGAATATCGTACACTTGAGTTACTTGATGAAATTACATTACTGAAGTACAATAATAAACTCCCCTCCTTTGTGGACAGTCATCGTAGGAATACCCTGATTAGCTTATATCAACAATGGAAAGGTAAAATGCATATACCTTCACGTGTTCCGCATCAAATTGAATGGTCCCATGCTGACCCTTTCGAGATTGATAACACAGTAGACAATTTAGAGTGGAAAGTGTTAGATCGCAAAGGATTTTATGAAGAGAAGTTAAAAGAAGAACGTAGTAAGTTTGTGCCTGCACAAGGCTCAAAACCTCTGGAACTTGTTACTGCTGCTAAAAGAAAAGCTGACTGTGATTTAGATAGCAATGTTGCACATAAGAAACCCAAAAATTGTTTTGAGCCTCTGACTTCCATAGACACAATGATTGGGCTCAAGTGGGATAGTGTCAACTATAGTTGTGCATATGATTCCTTTTTTACTATATTATGGAGCATATGGTTATCCAGTCCACATAGATGGAACAAACATTTAAAAAACTACACCACCTATACTGATTCACTGCTAAAGGGGTTTCAACACTGTTTCCATAATATTGCATCTCTAGAAGATGCCCGGGACACTGTGAGAAATGGGCTCCACAGCTACAACAGTAACAAGTTCCCAATGGGAACTGAGGGCGCAAGTGTAAGTGAGCTTGCACACACTATGATTGGCACACACCATGATCCTCTATCTTGGATAAGATGTGTTGCATGTGGTGCTAAGGTACCTACAGGAAATAAATTGGCTCATGTATATTGTCCTGTTGTGAATCAATCCACTACCACTGCAGAATGGTTGGCAGCAAAATGGACAAATACAGATAATGAGAAACGCCGATGTTCATCTTGCAACCAGCAAGTTTCTGGGCAATGGCAGAGTGATACTCCTCCAAAACTAGTTATTCTCGACATTTTCAATCAACAAATATCAATATCACATTTGATATATGCAAAAGGTAATAAATTAAACACTAAATTATACTTAAAGGGTGTAGTATACTATAAAGAAAACCATTTTACGTCTATTATAATTACTCCCAATGGACATCTTAAATTTCATGATGGTATGCTATCAATAACCTTGCAAGACATGGGTGCACCTTTGAGTACTCTGTCTCCATCTGACTTAACTTGCCATAATGGTGCAATTGCATGCTTGGCTGTATATGCAAGAAGTCTCTGATTGACAGACAAAGACTTCATATTTTTCCAGAACCTCAAAAAAGTAACATCCATTTCATTATGGAAAATGTTACCTTAATTAATAATTCATGCCAAACAGTATTGTAATTTCTGCCAAGTCTGCCAGTTCCTGACTCCTAGTGGACAATTCCAGCAGTACTTATACCAAAGCTCAGTATAAGCTATCACAATATTTCCACTATGTTCCTGACATCAGACCGTTCTGACTTGTAGAGACTAAATATTGTACACAGAAATAAAATGTGTATACAGATAAAATCTCAGTAGTTTTATAGTGTTTAGTTTGACTTATTGCAGAGTGGCTGAATGATTCTGACCTACTGAATAAACTAGATCATTGCATCCTATCAAGTTAAAATGTTCAGCATCCAGCCTTAGCATACAATGGCCTCGTATTTGCCAGAACTGGCCCACTTATTAGCTAGTTTAACTTTACAATTTAACTTTTCCCTTAGAAAATTAACTTAGCTTAACTTTTGGCAGGCAAAGTTAATTTGTCAAGCTAACTTGCAAGTTAACTTGGTCGATTTTCGCAGAGCGCACGGTCAAATTAACTTGGAGGCAACTTCTACTAACGTTCTATGATTCGTCTTCGATCGCGGCATCTCTGGTAGTCCCATGGGGTGCTGTAATATGTGGCAGTCCCTCCCTGCAAATACTGTGGACTTGGACAGGCCTGAGTCGAGTGCTCGTGCCATACAACAGTCACGGTGACGTCTAAGAACATTCTCACCGCTTCGCACTGATACCACACATTATTTCAGCAGGGCTGGGTCATTAATTCAGCGGCGTGATTCGATGTATTACCCGACAGTCGACAAACATCCAAGCGCTGCCGCCCGCCGATGTCATGAGCATTTGCATGACTGTCGCAAGCGATTCCAGAGCGGTGTGTTCAGCTTGTGTATTGCCTGGATAACTTATCAATGCTAGTGGGCGGTCTTTAAGCCTGTATACCTACGGCTACACCTGGGAACTTCGTGGTGTAGGGCACGGGCACTGTAGTACTTAGCATGCCGCCGTTCAAGCTTCAAGCCTCAAGTTCTCCCTCATCTTAACTTGTGGACACTCAAATAGAAATGGAAGGTATTTAAGCACGTATTTCTACAAAGTACATAGGTGAATAGAACAATGGGCAAAGCTACAAGTGGATTTGTCGAAGCTAAAGCTAAGTTTGAAGTGAGCCTCTAAAGATGAGTGCCAAAAAGCTACCAAAGTTAGTAATAAAAGTAACTTTATGCGCACTCCATTTCAGAGAACTTAAATCGACCTATTTTTTGCGGTGCGCGTGTAAGTTACTGCACTGTTTCGATAGAGGCGATAGAGCATATCTTTTAACTTTTACCGCAGTGTAATGTACATCATGCAGTCCCAGCTTGAACTTGAATAAGTACGCCAACGTTCAGTTGTTCTAAACTTGGAGGTGACTCGTAAGCCCACAAGTAGTGTGGTGGGAATTTTGATAGGGGCTACACGAGCAACCTTTAGAATTTCACTTTTTCCGTAACGAAATACAACCAGCTCTATCCTATGATCTATCCTACCATTTGAATCAATCCCTCATATTCAATATCCTCAGCGCCAAGGTCATTCACCAGCATCTCCAGTTTTTGTGTCTGTCATGACTTCCAAGCCCACTGGTAGCCAGCCACCGAGCGCCACTTCCATTGTCAACGAGCCACAAGAGGATTCTCAAGTTGACACTCAAAACTCCGAGGATAAGAAGTTGCAGGAAATAGTCAGACTGTGCGTCTCGCTTGGGCGGAAACGCCACCACGACTCAAAGCTATACCGCACTCTGCAGCAACAATCGCGAGATTTGCCGCAGGTATGTTATGTCGCACTTATTGCCAGGCATCATCGAACCTGAAACTGGCAATACGAATCTCACCTATCTAAGCTAGGGAAGCTGGCAAAAGTCCATGTCGAGTTGGATGAGTTCGTGCTCGATGACGTCCCACCAGAAGAACCTGAGATAGGAGGGGACATCAACGACCTCCTTGCCGACCATGCTCGGCAAGACCGTTTCCATGACGCGCTTTCCGCTGAATTGGGGAAACAGACGCCGATTTTAAAAGAAGTAAGTGCCTATTAAATGCTACACACCTGATATCCTTCTCTCGAAGACTGAGCTCAGATAGCTGATTGATTGATTTTTGATTCAACGACTTGTAGATTACGAGTAAGTCCGTACCACAGCGCGTGTGGCGCTGGCCTGCGAAGGGCTTCCAGGATCTCGAATTTTGGGACGAGTTTGTAGAGAATCAGAAGGCCATGGTGGCGATGGGGCTGGGCACATACTAAGGTTGGGAGGGACTCGGAGCCTAGCTGTGTGTTCATTGATGGCCTACCTTGCAGGGAGCGGCGGTTAGGACTTTGCTTAAATAAATTGAGTCAGACCCAGACAGTTTTATCCTACTGTAAAAATTCTATTGGTTCAGCTTTCACAAGTAGCATGTGTGAGTGTTTAAGCCAATGCGAGGACGATGTACAGTGACATACATATCAAAGTGGTTGCTCTCGATCTCTGACCCGGCTTCTATTTTCGTCCGACGCGCACCAGGTTATATTATGGCAGGTTATGATGGAAATGCAGCCCTGGTCTCGGATTTGTGTTAACGTAGATAAATGTATCGGGTCGCGTTCGTTAATCGTTTGTCTTTCACTAGTACCGTGACACCCTCAGTCTGCTATACATACGACTGAAGGCGCACACAAGTTATTAGTAACCGACTAGCCGTGGTGTTCAGTTATAAATAACTACTTGACCCACGATGGTGAATGACGTGTAGAGTGGGTAAGCACTGGGTGAAGAAAGCCGATGGTAGACGAATGGTGACCAGTCGTGGTCTTCGTCAAGTCTGAGCTCGGATAGCTGATTGTTTTGCTTGCCTTATGACTCATAGGTTATGAGCAGGCCCCCATCAGAGCACTTGTGGGCTGGCCTGCGCAGGGCTCCGGGGCTCTCAAATTGTGGGACGAGTTTCTCGAGAATCAGGAGGCAATAGGGATGGGCGAGATTTGAGTTATTCCTGCTCGCAGGTTGGGACGGAGATGTGGCCCAGCTGTGTCCCCGATCGTTGACAGTCTTGACTTTGCAGGGAAAATAGAGTCGGACCCGGACAGTTTTATCCTACTGTGAAAGAAATATTGGTTCATTTTTCACAAGTAGCCTGTGTGTTTGTGTGTTGAAGCTAATGCTGGGGGAGGATGCTCGTCGGATGATGCACATACATATCAAAGTGATTGCTACTAATTCCTGACCTGGCTTCTCTTTTCGTTCGACGCGTCCAAGGTTATGATAGGCTACGATGGACATGCAGTCTTCACGGCGTTCTTTGTCGACACGATTCGAGAGTACCCGATATTTTGATTTGTAGCTCTTGATGGGGTACTTCAGTCCTCTCAGGCGTACTCACACTCCCTAAATCGGTAATCCGGCAATTCCCGAGACGTTCGTTTTCCTCTAATCTACTATTGCATCTCGTTTCCATCAGCTCTTGCGATTTATCCGAAGTTCATAAATATCAGCTTTGATGCTCCTACGCACCAACAGAGACGTATCGCTTCAAAGTTTATGTCGCTTCCTCTATAACCCACTCAGGAAGGCTACGCCATTCGACTTCACGCGATAAAAATGTCTACTAATCAGAAATCCATGAAGTCCGAGGGGCGCTCGAAAGCAGGATGATGAGTACATCTAATATCAGATCTCCTTACGTTGGCATTGGAGCAATACAGCAGACGGTGAGTCCAAGAATAACTTTCACGAATGAGTACACTTACTAACAGAGAAAGTGTACATGTTTCCGTGTCCCGGCAGTAGGCATAACAAGAGCGAATAAACATGTTGTAAGCCACAGACAAGAGAGTTGTGTGCATATATGATAATCTATTGGTCCTTGGGGACGCATCTTGCACGCGATGATGTGATAGGCGGTGTTTCTGATTCGTGCCCGTGACTTCCAGATTTCCAGATTTCCATGTACCAAGAGGTTCGTATCAGATTGCTTGCAGTGCTAGTGGGGCCATACGTCTCCTCGTAGTCAGTCGTGAGCGTCTCACGGAAAGCATTGCCAGAGAGAAGTACTACCATATGCAGTGATAAGTAAGTGATATCAAAGTTTAGTTCTTGGAGCATCTTACTGTGCCACACATCTACAAATGAGCCCGCCAGAAAAGAGCAGAAAACGAGCGTTTTTGACGCTCGATTTGGTATAGCTCAGGTACCTACCAAATTGGGAGCTGCGTTGGCCAATCAGAGTGTCGCAATGGACGGTACAAAGGCTCAAGAAGAAGCTTCGCTAAGGTGAGTGTGCAGATGCAGTTTACCGATCATTTCTGCATAGTAGATCAATTTCGTCTAAATTTATCCCCTTGCCTTATAACCCCCTTCCTGGATATGCACCATCAACCCGCACTTTGCGTACCTTGCGTCAATACTGATGACACCACAAGTAACATTGGTGTCGGCAAACCTTGCCACTGTCTGCATCGAAGGTTTTATGTTTGGAATATTTTTTATCTTGTCTCTTACGTCTGGATATCTTCTCGTTCGCCGCCATTCAATGTCCTTCAAGAGCTCAACCCCGAACTCCAGATCAATTT
>MU268233.1:0-11460 GCA_021014935.1 Hygrophoropsis aurantiaca
ACGCGACACCGGCGAGGCGGCGGATCCTTGCTGGGCGATGGAATGGATGGACTTGCTCGACGACACGCTAGGTGACGACGAGCAAGCAATCAGATTCCGCGTACGCATTGACAACCAACGCACCCTGATAGTGTTATGGTTGTTTTTGTGCGTCTTTTTCTGACGAGTTTCGTAGCGAATGTTCACGTTCGTCGCCGGTATGAGGCAAAATTTGTATAGCACCGCTGCTGAGAGCGCTTGCGAGTGCTCACGTTGGTGTTCAATTGTAGAGCGCGATTTGCGCGTTGGCAATGGTATTGGCATAGTATGACATGATATTTGCCCAGCGCAGTATGCACCGTCCACATCGTAGTGAGTGTTCGCGTTCGTCGCCAGTATAAGGCAGTATTTGTATAGCGCCTGAGAGCGTTCGCAGCGGGGTTCAATTGTATAGCGCAATAATATTTGCATAGTATGGCATAATATCTGCCCAGGGCGATGTACGCCTGCGAATATTCACAATGGTATGTATTTGCATAAGGTGGCATGGTATTTGCCGTACACAGCAGTATGTGTGTAGTGAGTAATAGTATTCGCAGTGGTATTATGCATTTATACCGCGCTGCACAGCGCCCGAGCAGGTGCTCTCATCCTGAGACACGCACAAAGCCACAGGGTTGGCACACCCGACGACCCGCTGTGTCCAGGGAGTTTCGAGTAAAGAGGTAATGTTGGCCGCCCACGAATCTGATACCGGCGGGGCAGTAGATCCTTGTTGCGCGATAGAACTCTGGATGAATTCCGCGTACGCGTGGCAGCCGAGTGTTGGGTGTGTTAGGGTAGCATGGTATATGTAGCGCGAGTATTCGCAGTGGTGTTATGAATTTATACCGCGCCGCACAGCGCCCGAGCAGGTGCTCTCATCCTGAGACATATGCTGAGCCACGGGGTTGATACGCCCGATGACCCCGCTGTGTCCAGGGGGTTTTGGGTAAAGAGGTATCGTTGGCCGCCCAAGAATCCGACACCGGCGAAGCAGCGAATCCTTGTTGCGCGATGAACTCCGCGTACGCGTTGCAGCCGGGTATTGGTTGTGTTCTGGTATGTATGTATAGGTACTTACCTCGAGTGTTGAAGGTAGGTTGGTGGGTTACTCGGCGCGGGTGTGCGCGTTGGTTGCATGGTGGTGCAGGTAATAGTTATGCTATTTGTATAGCGCAGCGATGCGCTCGGCGGGTGGCCGCAGTGTTTCGACATAACGCGGGCATGGGGAGGGCAGACGGACCGGCAAGAGGTATCACAACACTCATCGCCCACGAAGGTAGATGCGCATGAAGGGCATCCTGTGCGGAGGGAACTCTGATGTGATGGGAGAAAGATGGAGGGAGAGGTAGACGCTGCTAGGCTTTTATACGATTTCAGCGCGGAGTTTTTTTTCTGTGTCACGGTATGTGACCTCGGAGGCTAACACGGAACCTTTTCTTTTAGTCTCTTTACAGTAATTGCGTTGTTCTGCCAAGACTCCATATTCATTGGACGTTTCTTTCGGTCTTGAAAAATCGATTTTTGACAAAGGATAATGCTGCGGAGGGATCGTGGCTTGCGCACAGAGCCTTTTCTGTCGAGATTATCGCCGAGGGACCGGGTTTGTTCGACCCGGGCTCGGGGTCGTGGCGACTGGAACAAAGCAGAACATTCGACACAAAAGCCAATGATGCATTCATACATCATGATTCATAACCAGACGCGTCGAGACTCGAGCGTCAGCGTCAAAATGGGCACAAATGTAAGTTATCGTGTCGCGCAAGTCATTGCAGCACCGTCCAGGTCAATTTGGTGTCGTCCAAGTCAATGCGGCGCCATTCAAGGTAGCGCAGCGCCATCCAAGGTAATCCATCGTCTTCATCGAAGTTCACGTCGTACTCATCCCGGTCTCGAGCGCTCAAATGCCGCCAAAATCATCAACCAAAATCACCAACTCGAAATGCTCGACTCGGAATGCGTCTCAATGATCCATACCTCAAGCCTCAATGATCCTCAGCTCGGAGTCCTGGACGAATACTACAACCTAAACCATGCACCAGAACTACGCGTGTGTAGTGCGCACCATGCGCGCATGCCTCCCCGTAGTGTGCACATCCCTCCCCGTACGGCGCACATACCTCCCCTGTAGCGAATCCCCCCCGGACACGTAGCACACACCAGTACCCTACCGTATATTATACATTTTGGGACTTCATACCCATACATTCCGCCAACCGACCCCGACCCCGAGATCTAAGCCGTCAGCAAATACCACCCGCTCGTCCGTGGGGTGCACCCACTCGTCCCTGGGGTGCACTACCTACTGGGCCCTCCCTAACTCGTCACCGCCCCTCCCCCCCTCCGTGAGTCACCACCACCCACGCCTCGCAACTCACCACCGCCCCTCCCTCCTCCATGAGTTATTCGATGTCACCCGCGTCCACCGGTACCGCGAACGCCTCCCGGATCCTGTATTCCCGGTATCTGTCCGTCGTGCCAGGACAGGTGCAGGTGTCGTATCGTGTCGGTGCAAGCGTCGATGCAAGTAAAAGTGGTTGTGTCGGTGAAAATGCGAGTGTCGTATGGGTGCAAGTGCAAGTGCAAGTGGTCGTGTCAGCACAGGTTTCGATTCGCCCAAGCCAAAGAGAAGCACCGCAAAAGTCAAAGAGAGCATCGTAAATCCGCACAAAACATCGCAAATCCCGGACACCACCGCAAAACGAAACGTGACGAAACGCGGGGTTGTCATCCACCACCCAACCCACACCCCCCAAAAATACCCAAACCCGAACCCAAACCACACCCCGAAAACGCCCAAAATCAAACACAAACAGATAAATGAACACACGCACTTTTTGCGGATCGTGTCGTATTCGCCGCCGAGGGCTTTCCAGAGCTGGGCGGCGTGGCGTGGGTTGCGTGGTTTGGCCGATTAGGGGGATTGCGCAGGTTAGGTGGGTTGCGTTGTGGGTGTTATGGGTGGGGGTTGGGTTGGGTTGGGTTGGGCGGTCAGAATCAGTGCGTCGACTTTAGTGTTCTCCAGAGGCGAAGAACGGAGTCGGATGCAGGTGGTGAGTACTAGCCCTTGGTACTTTACTCCCGGTGCTCGCGAGCTTACCCTGTCTACTAGCATTACGCTAAGCACACGCGCATACAGCTACTTTCCACTTCGACTCGGAGCATTTTTAAGTTGATCGTGACCTTGGCAGGTTTATGCCATCTTCAAACAATCTGTTGATTCATTTACCAGTCGAGGTTGGTTCGTTGTGAGATCCATTGATCCTGTCTCTAATGGCTTTCCTAGTTGTTGTATGAAATACAGCTCTTTGCTGTCTCCCACTGATCGTTCCCCAATACATGTAAAGATATCCTTAACGTTTTCAAGAATGCGCCGCCCTCTTATCGCGCGCAGTATTTACTCGTATCGGCTGTGGGCAATTACACTTTGGACTATGAAACAAGCACAAAGATCCTTCGCTATTCAATGGTGCTCACATCTCCCAACTCTCAATCCACAATCCCGAATCTTCAGCTTGCGAGTATGATATACTTCCATGATCCATTCTGCGCATACTCAAGCCTGTGTCCATCCTGCTCATACTTAAACTTGCGTCCATTCCTCGCCTCCTACGCTTGTATACTTTGAGTCCTAACTGCGGCCACCTGCTGGCATTGGTTTACTCACACCCACCCGTCGCGGTACATCCGGCTTGATTGGCACGTCACATCCGCCTCGATTGGTTCATCACTGCGATCATGTCCATGCGCAAGCCGAGATGCTCGTGCATGCAACAGCTCTCCAGGCCATACAGTAACCGGCAATGCCACGCCGGTTCAACTTCCATCGCCACGTCCGACTCGCAGTACTGTTCAACGCAGACACGCCGAGTCATCTGTGCGGTTAGGTGGCTGGCACTGGTGAATCCTGCGCGAGGTGAGAAGCAATGATTTTTCTATATCTCACCCAGGTATACAGACTGCTCGTTATGTTCACTGCAGCGATCAAGCTACAGAATCATCCCAAGGTCTGCCACGGGCCCTCGAGCCAACTTGATTTTTACAAAAGCACCTAAGCTCAAGGTTCATTTTCTAGTCAGAGGATACAGCCCCCTCACTCGTAAATCAGCGTAGATTCCTTTACGCGCAGTGCCTTGGACTTCACTAGATTTGCTATTTTTATCAATCCCCCTGTCAAACGTTGTTCGCTTCCCAGTTGATGAAGTTAGGCTCGCCATGCTCCACTCAGTGGAGCGTATTTGAAATTGTAAACGGGTGTTCACTTGCAAAGGTGGGATTGCCAAATTGTAAGGATGGAGGCGAATGAACTTTGTTCGTCTTCCATGCACCATGGCACGTACCGTAAGTCGCATTGCTTCTGTTCGGTGGGCTGAACGGTTCATGACAGTTCTGTTTGACAGTGTTTGAATTGGGGTTTGTGCTGGTGCGGAACGTTAAATATGATGTGCTTCCATGCACCACCATGGCACGTACTTTCCCAGTAAGTCATGCTACTTCTATTCGGTGGGCCGAATGGTCCATCTCATTTCCACCTGACAGTATTTGGAATTCAAATTCTATAGTCAGGTTCGCGACGTTGCACACATAGGACTTGAACGTCAAATATAGTGTACTTCCATGCACCTTGTATGTCCCTGTCGCCACAAACTCAGATAGTTATCAGATAACACAATCTAAAGTTTGATATCATTCGTGAACTTTTCAAGGACGAGAAAACAGGGGTCTCCCAAAAACCAGTGTTCATCATCCCCCTTGGAGCCAGTACAAATATAAGAAGTGTCTCTGAAGTATAAAATGGTTGCCATTGTGGAATTGCCCACCCTCCAAACTACCGCTCACATTCCACCCAGCTTCAAGTTCATTTATCTGCTATGTCTGCCGACCCTTCTACAAACCCTGAGGCTCACGACAACGTGATCGAAGACACTGACGTCGCCTTCGGCCATGTCGTCCCTGTCCCGAATCAGAACAAAAAGCCCGTGAAGAACAGGCTTGGTGAGTCCAGCGGTGGTTTGGCTTGTCCTCAGCTTGTTTCCGGCTAACACGTGCGCATTTTATCAGGTTTCGAGTACATGGAACATTGCTTCATTGGTGATTCTACCAAACTCACACTCGCCGATGGGCAGCAAGTCGCTGCGTCCGCCCACAAATTTGCACTGCCCAACGGACTCAACTTGACGTACGGTCAGATCAACGGCCTGGCGGGAGATTTCTACGGGACCAAGAACCCTATCAGCGACGGCACCGATGATCAGGACCGCTCTGTTCGTTTCGTCGCTGCCTATAACTCTCTTGCCGTCGACACCACGCGTCAACCGAAAGAGGCTACCGATATCCTTGCAGTGTTGCAGGCCGGGCTCAACGCCGTCAACAACGCCTTGGCGAATCATCAAGACCCCTCCATCGCATACTCCAAGCTCCCGGATGTGAGCATCAAGTTAGAGTATATCACATTTGGTCGCAAGGATATCCCAGGCTATCTGGGCCTCGCGCGGATTAACTGGGATCATTTTGGCATTGACGCTCGCACGGCCTACAACGCCGGCCACGCCACTGCAATCCTTAAGGCAGTCAATGGCGATTTGGAAGGGGCGTACGCTATGAACGCATTTGCTGACCACTTTTTGGAGGACTCGTTCTCGGCCGGGCACCTGCGAACACCGCGCAGACTCCTTCACACGCCTCACAACCTTGCATCTGATGTCTGTGCCAAGGTATGTTCTATTCCGATTCACACATATTGTCGAACAATCATGGGTCTGTAGTTCATGCACGACGAGGACGGCGCCATCGGCCTCAATGTGGCAGACCCTGGAGGGGAAGAGTGGACTTGCTACGGGACAAGCGCGCGCTTGACCAGGAGGCTGCCGAGAACTCGAGGCGATGCGTCAGGGCTGTGCAAGCATCTGTGGACGAAGTCTACAAGGCCTTCACGAGCAGGACGGCACCTTCACCTGCCGACTACGCAGCTTGGAAGGTCGCTCCCACGCTCGATTCTGCTCGGGCCACGACCCAAGCGCTGGCTACGCTATTCACGTTCAAGAAGGAGCGGCGCAAGACCCTTAGTGCTCGGCGTGTTTGGGACTTCAAGACGAACTGGCGGTCCTTTTGGACTGCGGCCGAGTGTAAGTTAAGCGGGCTATGGAATTCTCCCATTGTGATCGACAGCGTTAAGCACACCCCGTCCCGCTGGACCGACATCTGCATTGCGGGTCCCCGAATCTGGTCACTTGACGTTTTCTACCAGTCGCCCAGCGGGTCCCTTCTCCGCAGCCAGAACGTAGACGGCTTATGGACGCGTGGTTTCAATGAGCCTATCACGGACGCAGTGCGATTTACCCCTCTGGCTTCGGTAGACTGGGACAGTGGAGAGCAGGCTAGTGAATTCACACTTGTTCTTACCATGGTGTCTCATAGTGCCCACAACAGATTCGCGTGTACTATCTTGACCGTGACTACGTCCTTCAGGAGTACTGCTACTCTGAGGGCAGCGGCTGGTATGCCAGATCGATCGGAAGCATGAACATCATCGCAGCTCATAGCACCCGACTTGCTGCCGTTTATTATGGTCCCGGCTGCCATATCCGTATCTACTTACAAGGTGAGTTCTCTGTCCTCCTACGTAGGCAGCGGGACCCTTCGTCGGGTACTTATGCGCGTTGCAGAGGCAGGATCTCTGAACATCACGGAAGTGTGCCACGACGACGGACGTTGGTTCAGAGGAGAAGTCTTGCGATCGGCGCTTGAAGGCACGAGCATTGCCGCTGTCACGTACCTTTGGGATTCGAACCGCGAAATTCGTGTTTACTTTCAGAAGGGCGATCTGTCTCTCTCGGAGTACTCTCACAATCGCCTTGGATGGAACCAAGGTCAGTCACATTGTTGGAGGACGAGCCCATTGACCTTCGCTGCATTCGATAGGAGAATTCAACCCCGGAAAAGTACCAGGAGGAAGTCCGATCGACGCCGTCGTGTGGGTTCCCAGTACTGAAAATGCTGTAATCCAAGTGTACTGGCGAGACATCAACGATAGCATTGTCATGAGCAAGCGCCATACTGTTTGGGAGCCCGTCGCCACTGTCCTCCAGGGTGGCGTCACATCTGGCTTCCAGTTCTCCGTGTTGCAGTGGGATCAGGGGAAGATTTTGAGGATCTATTGGCAAGGACCCGATCATGTCCTTCGCGAGCATTGCAACGACAACTCTGGTCAGAGCTGGTTCCCCGGCTCTCTGAAGCTTGGGGCTATCGAGTAGACCCAGCATCTACAATTTGTGTTCGTTCAGCTGTAAGGGTGACGGAGTGTCTCGGATCGAAAAACACATCAAACTCTTTCTCAATTACTTCCTTTCAATATCCACGTCTTACCACTCACACAACATTCCCTTTCACTTCATCTATCCCCTTGTACGAACAATAGCTTCCATTTTCACTCATACCTGTAACTTGGGCATTCTGTCCATTATCGAATTTACTCTCTTCTTGCATCGAAACATGCTCGCACCGAATTCATCTCCATCGTATCGCAACGTCCTCGCATCGAAATCAAAACCTCTCGTATTTTCATTATCATTCTATCCACTTCCAATTAGTATCTGGCTTCGAACGACGAACACCATCCTTCTCATCGGGAAAAATATCAACACGACGCACTTAGCTACGATCGGTGTCACATCACGCTCATTTGCATCCCATTTCGCTCCCCGTAAGTCGTAAACCATTCTACACATCATACAATCTTACATTCTCTGATTTCTACTGTATAAAATCTCATACGGCTCTTCTTATAACAAATAACACAACAAATGGGTTCAGAGCAGAAAGCGGGAGTGAACTTGGAGCAGGGAACGTGAAAGTGAAAGTCGAATGGAACAGGGCCAAGGAACAAGTGATCGGGGCGGGGCGTGCGGTCTCCCAGTCTCCGCTCCCGAAGCACGCCCAGCGCTGGATACCGAGCACCGAACACGAGACACCCAAGATCCAAGCCTCCCCCAAAACACACTCATCGATGCGTCCCAAGGTCCACCGTGACTCTCCTCGGTGCATCCGAAAAGCTCCACAAAAACAAAGCATCAGCTACTCCACGAAATGCAGCTGCTGCCTCCACGAAAACCCACGGCTTCCTCCAAAAACAACGCAACACAGCTCGATGGCTCTCATCAGGTTCTACCTGTCGCTTTTTCCTCTTCCCGTCGTCTCCGCACCGCCTTCCTCGTCTGCCGCGGTCTCTGTACCGCCCTCTGCACCCACATGCTCCTCGCTCCGGTACGCGTGCTCATAGACGTCCGCCAAGAACTCGAGTGCAGGCACGGCGGGGAGGTGGGCGTCCGGCGAGGAGGGTGGTGTGGGCGTCCTCACTGCGATCCCCTGTGTACGGCTCTACAAACTCCTTCAGGGCAGCATACGGGGTGCGTGTGTCGTCGAGTATGTCACGGAGGTAGTTCCACGCCGATGCGTCGTTAATATACGTGCGTATATATATCACGACGCGAAGCTTGAAGCCTTGAACGTGGTGCGAAAGTAGAAACTCAAGTTGCGTGGGTGGCCCTTCCGATATCTAGCAGTGTTGTAAGATATTGCAAATGACTGAGGGGAGGTTCGTTTCCCTTTGATTCAGACTTGTTCTCGTTTGGTGATCCGACGCGAATTGTCCACGGGTCAAGCTGTTCAGTCATTCCGCCTTGGGTGAACGGGGATGCGTTTTTGAAGGATTCAGACGGGGTTGTGTGTTATATATGCCGGTCGAAGATTATACTTCGACTTCGGGAAATAGCCCATTCGCTATTGCAGTCACAACTGTCCAAAGTCAATCGCGAAAATCATGTATTCAGGAGTTGGGTGTTTGTTTCGTCCAGGAATATTTTATTGATACAAGATGACCCGGACGCTACATAAACGAGTGAACAAAGAATAGATACATACGCACGAAGAGGGGTACCCATCCCGAAGGAAAGGTTGAAGTGGCCCAAAGAAATTTCCACGAAGGAAACAAAAAATCCAAAAATTTGTTCGATGGCGCATCACCCGGAAGGGCAACGAGCCACCACATCAAACTACACGAAAACCGGGCACGACGACAAGCGAGGATGGATCCGGAATCGAGGCGGGATTTGTATAGCGCGGCCAAGAGCGCTCGAGCGGGTAGCTCTCATCCTGCAACACACGCAGAGCCCCCGACTCGGCGCGGCCGGGGACTCCGCTGTGTCCGGGGCGTGCTATAGGCAAGAGGTGTGGTTGGCTGCTCAAGAACGCGACACCGGCGAGGCGGCGGATCCTTGCTGGGCGATGGAATGGATGGACTTGCTCGACGACACGCTAAGTGACGACGAGCAAGCAATCAGATCCCGCGTACGCATTGACAACCAACGCACCCTGATAGTGTTATATTTTTATTCTTTTACGTCTTCTGACGAGTTTCAAAGTGAGTGTTCATAATCGTCACCGGTATGTGGCGGGATTTGTATAGCACTGCTGCTGAGAGCGCTTGGGAACGTTCGCGTTGGTGTTCAATTGTAGAGTGTGATATGCGCGTTGGCAATCATATTTACATTTACATAGTATGGCATGGGTACGTGCCCAGCACGATATGCAACGTTCAGTGGTATCCGAGTAGCGCGAAGTGCGCCTGCGATTATTCGCAATGGTACTTATGTATTTGCGGTTCACAGTAATATCTGTGTAGTGACGACAAGCAAGGCTTGCTATGTGACACCAAGGAAGCAATCAGATTCCCCGTACGCATTGACAACCAACGCACCCTGATAGTGTTATGTTTTGTTCTTTTACATCTTCTGACGAGTTTCATAGTGGGTGTTCACAATCATCGGCGGTATGATGCAGGATTTATGTAGCGCTGCTGAGTGCTCGGGAGCGTTCGCGTTGGTACTCAAGTGTAGAACGCGATATGCACCGTTCAGTGGCATCCGAGTAGCGCGATATGCGCCTGCAATTATTCGCGATGGTATGTATTTACGAGCAAGATTCCTCGTATGCATTGACAACCAACGCACCCTGATAGTGTTCTATTTTGTTTTTTGTTCTTCTACATCTTTTCTGACGAGTTTTAGTGGGTTTTCAGATTCATCGCCGATGAGGCGGGATTTATGTAGCGCTGCTGTTGAGTGTTCAACGTTCAATTGTAGAACATGATAATGCGTGTTGGCAATGATATTTGCATAGTATGGCATGGCATTTGCCCAGCGCGATATGCACTGTTCAGTGGTATTTGTATAGCGCGATGTGCGCCTGCGAGTATTCGCAATGGTATATTTGCATAGGGTGGCATGGTATTTGCCGTTCACAGCAGTATGTGTAGCGCGAGTAATAGTATTCGCAGTGGTATAACATATTTATACCGCGCTGCGCAGCGCCCGAGCAGGTGCTCTCATCCTGAGACGCGCACAAAGCCACGGGGTTGATGCGCCCAGCGACCCCGCTGTGTCCAGGGAGTTATAGGTAAAAAGGTATCGCTGGCCGCCCACGAATCCGATGACGGCAAGACAGCGGACCCTTGTTGCGCGATAGAACTCTGGACGAATTCCGCGTACGCGTGGCAGCCGGGTGTTGGGTGTGTTATTGGGTGTCACAGTGGTATGTGTAGAGCGAGTATTCGCAGTAGTATTATATATTTATACCGCGCTGCAAAGCGCCCGAGCAGGTGCTCTCATCCTGAGACATACGCCGAGCCACAGGTTTGATGCGCCCGATGACCCGCTGTGTCCAGGGCGTTATAGGTAAAAAGGTATCGTTAGCCGCCCAAGGACCCGATACCGGCGAGGCAGCGGACCCTTGTTGCGCGATAGAACCCCGCGTACGCGTTACAGCCGGGTAACGGTTGTGTTCTGGTATGTATGTATAGGGTATAGGTACTTACTTCGGGTGTTGAAGGTAGGTTGGTGGGTTACACGGCGCGGGTATGCGCGTTGGGTGCATGGTGGTGCAGGTAATAGTTATGCTATTTGTATAGCGCAGCGGGTAGCCATAACGCGGGATGGGGAGGGGGGGCAAACGGACCGGCAAGAGGCATCACAACACTCATCGCTCGCGAAGGAAGATGCGCGTGGAGGGCATCCTGTGTGGAGGGAGCTCTGATGTGATGGGAGGAAGATGGGGAGAGACGTAGTAGGCTTTTATACGATTTCAGAGCGGAGTTTTTCTTTCTCTTTGTCACGGTATGTGACCCCGGAGGCTAACGCGGAGCCTTTTCTCTTTGTTGTTCTGCCAAGACTCTGGACGTTTCTTTCGGTCTCGATTCCTGACACAGAATCATGCTGCGGACGGTACATACTGCTTATCGTGGCTTGCGCACTCAGAGCCTTTCCGTCGAGATTATCGCCAAGGGACCCAGTGGGTTTGTTCGACTCAGGCTCGGACGTGGACAAAGCAGAATGTCCGACACAAAAGCCACGCACATTGGGTGTGCAGCATCTGTGCGTGCTAAGT
>MU268234.1:0-11403 GCA_021014935.1 Hygrophoropsis aurantiaca
ACGAAGGTGCGCAGTAATGATCGTTTTTCCGCATTCCGCATCACAACCGACCCTGTGTCCTCACGACCTGCCTCCCAGATGTCGAAAATTGGCCTCGCTGTGACGTGCTCATATCATTTTTCTCCACCGATTTCCCCTTGGACAAAGCGATTTCTTACGTCAAACTGCGTAGCCCCTTCTGTATCAATGACCTTTCTCCTCAAGCCCTTCTCTGGGACCGCCGTCTCGTCGGTGCTATCTTGGATCATCTCCAAGTACCAACTCCGAAAAGACTGGAAGTATCTCGGGATGGTGGCCCCCAGGTAGATCACGAGCTCAAGGAAGCCATGAAACAGAAACTGGGGATAGAACTCGGTGGCTTTCGAGTAACTCCTGAAGTATCTCTGCGTGAGGACGGAGATGCCATCATCATAGATGGACAAGTCTTGGAGAAACCATTCGTGGAAAAACTTGTGAGTGGCATTTCCGGGGCGGGGGTGGTCGTCGCTTGTTCAGGAAAGTACGTGCCTTCATATCCAGTGCAGCAGCATTGGCAAATCCTAGCAACCAAGCTGTAGGCAGCGCGTCGCAGTTCTGGCAGGTGTACAGGTACAGCCCATTTTGTGTGGAAAATGAGGCTATACCGCACCGTGTATCCCGCTGTCAGCATCGAACGAGGATCTGGCCGGGATCCATGAGATTTTGGCTGGTTTTATTTACTCCTAAGGTGTACGTACCTTTTCGGTGAAGCCAAAGCGCTCAAGCACTGCTTGAAATGCTTGTGCCATCGCCGCACCTGTATGGGACTAAGCAACTAGGCATCACTAGCAGCAGCAGAAAAGTCAGCATGCTGCGCGGACCTTAGCCAATTGAATGGTATTGAACAAGAATTTAACCCGCGTTCTACCTTTGCAAGTGGGAGATCTCGGCGAGCGGTCCACAATGGGCGTTTTCTACATTAATATTGCATTAAGTTAGAGCGTTACCTGTTCCGGTTGGTACTCACCTGCGTTGACGAGCGAATGAAGGGAGGGTCTCGGTGTGCAATGGAAACCCACGACCGGATATGGCCAGCGATCTACGAGGGAAATATTGGGTAAAAACGAACAGGCTAAGGGATTTGACGCCGTCTGGCGAAGATTCGTGGATCGGTTCATCAAGGGTGACCCCTGGGATGGAGTCGCTGTGTTCGAGCACGTCTTGGGTCGCCTGCAGCAGGATTGCTTGCTCCAGAAGGGGGCCAAAATTAAGGTCAGTAAGCACAGGAAATAATGCTCCGTATGGGGAGAACTCATTAGTGGTAAGTCCGACACATATGCAGGTACTTAAGTATTAGATACCTCAACACTACATGCATAGGCTTTAGCTGGCTCATTGAAATTTTAATTGGAACGTGGCACGCTTGAGGTACCGTCGGTGGGTGCTACGTGGGATACTAGCTCGTTGTAAAGACAATCACATAGCGTCGAAAATCAAAGCAATAAGCCCAAGACGAGAAGGATGATTCAAACTTTCATAGATTACATATATGTGTATACCGATGGCCTTCAATGCGGGGGCCCATTATGCTGAAGTAGCTTCTGGTGTATGTACAAAGCGTCCCGCACACTCTACTATCAGATCAGGACTGCCGACTTGTTCCCGCCTTCATTGGATCCTCTTTGCCGCTTACCACCATGTGATTGGAAAGATCATACGCCTGCGCAATCCTGAGTATATGTTAGAAAAGAAGAGACCAGCCCGAATTTCTGGACACGTACCTCCTAATATCCTCCAAAATTTCGACAATTTGCAGCAGCGTCTCTGGCTGCAGATCGGCCTTTTCAAAGTCACTCAACGTCTTCAGCCACATTTCAGAGTAGAAATTCATAGGGAGCCCCGGTACAGCAGCACTCTCGCTCTCGACTGTTGAGGTCAAACGGATACGAGGCCAGGCGCCCACCGATGCCTTCCATTGGCCCTTGTACCTGACACCGAGGTGGAGAGAGTCCAGCGTTCGAAGCCATGCGGTCACGGATCGAGCTCGCCAAGGCTTACAGGTAATGAGGAAGGTGGCCTCGCCTTGTTTTCCCTCGTGACTAGACTCGTCCGAACTCATTCCATCAACTCCGACGTCTTTGACAAGACGGAGCACAGACTGACGGAGAGCCGAAAAGCTGCTGGCGGTCTGGTAGCGCCGATGATAAAGCTGCACTCAGTGGCTTAGTAACAAGTTAGGATACGGGCAAGCTCCTTACGTTGACCTTTCGCTCTTTGCGCCTGATCTTCTCCCTCTGAGCATTCGCCAAAGCTTCCAACTCTTTCTCATCTGCTTCCCTCTTTCGGTATTTGAGCCAGAGGGTGTCGAAATAAGCAATCCAGGTGCGACAGACGGTCTCACGACTATATTGCGCTCCTGGGTGAGTAGCGCAAAAACTATCAGCGAAAACTTGAGCTGCCGAGAGGTTCCATGCGCTTTGAGGAGTGCCCGTTAGATCGACACGAAAGCAAGCAGCAGTGCAGCAGCGCCCGTTCTTCGGATTGAAGGCTCTGATTTCTTCTGGAGTTGGATTATCGGTGAATGGTTGTTCGGAATTGTCGCGGTTCATCAACTTGAGTCCGTGGTTGCGGATGGCTCTCTGTAAAAGGCGTGGGTTGTGGTCGCTGGGGAAGCAAACTTAGACTTAGACCTACATGGAAGGCGTTGGAAACTGGCTTCCTGCGCACTGAAAGCTGGGGGGGTGCATCGTCCTCAGTGTCAGCAAGCGAGCCATCGTCTAGTTCGTTGAGGCGAGCAGCGATGGCAGACAAGATGGTGTCGGACAGTTCTAGAGGAGAGACAATCGGGATTAATTCTGAAGATGCAAATTGGGTGTTGGGATCCATGGGGAATAGAGATGTTCCGAAAGCTGAGGTGGGGACCCTCACTTTATATGGAGAGACCGAGTTCATAGCCATGGCATCGTAACACAAACGCACAAAGACCAGATGCTTGAAGCGGAGGGTTGAGAGAATCTCATGTGCATAACATCAACGACAATGCATCGCAGCACAAACGCACAAAGACCAGATGTTGAAGCGGGGGGTGATGAACGTTTGAACAACCAGTCAAGGAACAAAGAGCGTTCACTTCCATTTTTGGCCAACTTATACAAGTCGCACAACAAAGAACCCTTAATCATTTCACCCTTGCAACCGAGTTAAGGACAGTTCTGTAAAGACTAAAACACAGAGGGACTAAAACGTATGTCTCCTTGAGCTCAGTGGCAATTAAGTGCATAAATCTCCGGGCTTCGAGTCTAAGTATAGGAGCCCCCAGGATTCAAAGACAATGTAGGGAAGGTCTGGGTGGTCACTGGACGGGAGACTATGTACAACGTTGGGGACTCTATAGGCTACAGTCGTCTTTGAAGTTGTTAAACGCCAGAAACACAAAGGTCGCAGCAACGACGCCCATTATAATGTACTCGACGAGCTCGCCCTACAAGGAGTTCGACGTTAAGGCTAATAGCGTTGAAGTATCATTGCACCAACTTACCACGGTGAATTTCTTCTCGAATGAGCTGTCGTGTGTAGGTATAATATTCGCTCGGAAATTCTATAGTCATAATGCGATATTAGGTGTAGTGAACGCATAGCGTAAATCATTATACTCACAGAGCTCGATATGACTGGGCTCGCATCAAATCCTTCACCAGCATCCAACATAATAGTGGTGTTGCCGTCGTTCATTGAGAGGTGGTTGTTTGACGAAAGTAAGAATGAAGAGAGTGAATCTTTACAAAGGGCGTTTATATAGGGATGTGCCACTCGCCTTCCTAATTCGATTGGACGCGAGCAAGACCTCCTCCTGCTTTGAGTGACACATTAATTTGGAAGGTAGGCAATCCCCGGGTAATACCACTACTCTCGCACCAAAAATTCACCATACGAAGGCAGTGTTATATCGTCCAAGTCAGTTAGACTTGATTTCGTTTGATTACTCTTAAAGTACCTCAAAGTTTGTGCCGTCAGCCTCGAGCGTCTGTGGGTTTGGTTTGAGTTTTCAATAAGGGCCCAACAATATGCACATACACTCTTTTTCATGGACTACGTGGCCCTCGATAACCCCGTCGCGGATAGCCTTTCCGACAACGCATTCTGCGTCTTCTTCTCGATCTAAATGAAGCTTATGCATGTCGCAATGAAATGCGCGAGTACGGTAAATATAGTTTGCGTATTCCAGTCTTGATGATATCTTGACGGAACCGTACAAAAGGCGTGTAAGTTTTGTTAGCGTCGAATTGAGCAGCATGTTTGTTTAGGGTCGACTGAAACTCTGACAATGAGCCGGGGTGCACAACTGGAAACTTTGTCAGAAGATGTAGGAAGTAGGACGATCACGAATGAGATCAATTTACCCTTCAAGATATCGAAGTAAGCATTGAGAGCCTTTTTCAAGTACTGGATGTCTGAAAGTGCCCCTAGCGGGATATGTTTCTTAACCATCTCTGCGATCACGAAAAGCTTGTGCATGGCCTGATAGAAACTGCGTGCGGTCTTTGCCCGCGGTGCACCTCGTGTTGCTTGCTGGAGATTGCTGTGAGTCTCGGTGCAGTTGAGTTGGACGGCGTTGATACGGCCGAGGGAGTAGTGATAGTGAGCAAATCGGGATTTCCCGCCGATGCTGGGAAGGTGGTTTTTGTCCGCTTGGTCATACAGGTTGTAGTGGAGTGGAGATGGTTCCGCAGTAAGAGGTTGATCAGTGACACTTGCGTATCATCATCGTGCCGAAAGGAAGCAATGCGTTGAGCGACGGCAGGCATCCTAAACACATAGAGGGGGTTACAAATTGCACGGGGATTCAATAAGATTGGAACTTGTGGTCTCACAGTAGCCAGTTCCCCGCCAAGTTCATGGGATCTCTCAACCGCAAACCATACTTTGGCAGCAATCGGATCATTTTCTGCAGTTTTATGCGAAAGCTCGATCGACTTTGCGTAGGTACCTTTCGCAGCGTGTAGATAGTGCAAAATAAGCAAACGAAGGTAGCCCTCGACCTCTGGAAGCGGACCAGCTCTGGGTGGGGATGGAGGAGTTGAGTCTGGGTTAGCATCTCCGTTCATAGAAGATCCCACGCCAGGAAACACACCAACAGGGTAGGGCTCCTCCTCAATACCATCACGAAGAACCTTGCTATCAGTCCATTTGCGCAGGGCAGTTAGAGAGCGACGGACGCGATGAGTGAAGCGAGGTTCAAGGCCAGCAATGCTCGTTCCATGGGTATTATGTTGGTTGTGATCTCTGCAACTGGCAGGACTTGCGATGAAGGTTTCCTTCCCTCTTTCCTTCCCTCCTCCTTCTCCTCCTTCTTCTCGTCGTTCTCCTCTACGGCTTTCATTCATACATCGGCCATTATTGGATAATCAAGGGCATTGCAGCAGGGCTGGAAGAGGGTATTTCATCCACGAAAGCATAGAGCTCGTAGCATTCATAGAGCGATCGCATGCAATACCCGTCGTCTTCTCGGTCTGTACCGCAAAGCTTCTGCTTTCCCAATGATGAGCTCCACCCAACTATTGATCCTGATTTTATTCCTGGGGATCGCATGTCCCTGCCGGCGGGCATTGCGCATGCGGGGGAAGCTGTCGTTGCGGTGGTAAGTCAAGCGTTGAAGAGAGATGGAGAAAGGGCACATACTCAGTGTTCGTCGCGCTGCTTGCTGCTTCGAACTCTGAGGCGGTTTACTGTGGGTCCCGCACATCAGACAGAGAACTGGCAGAGCAAGAGATGCGATGAGTCCATATCACAGAAGCATGGCCCATCCTATATGACACCATCACGATCATGAAACTGCAAAACATGACATTGGGTCAGCAGCTCTCGTCGAGGTGAATACTGTTTCATCTCCGTTCTCTCGCCGCGAAGCCAGTCGAGTAATCGCTGGAGAACCACCAAGGGGAGATCCTTCGCCTCACATATGTGTTCTCCCTTCACCTTCGTCCCAAACATCCCTTAACTAGAACTCACCTTTCAGACACCCCTGGATATCAAACGCCGCTGCGACCCTCAACCGTTTGCAGTCGCCTTGGCCATAAATTCGATCCTCTCCAAACGTGCTTTCGAACACCGGTATATCGGTAAAGGTGTGGAGCAGGGCGAGTTCCCTGAGGCCAAGTAGGACCTTGCAGTGCTTGGAAAAGAATATAGGGAAAGTGTTGGAGAGTAAATACTGGGCGTGCTTACCATTTTCAATTTTCATTGGTCGTCATCTCGTTAGACTTGATGATTGGTGCAAAGTTGACGCGATGATGTTGAAGAACGCAATTTGATTTGGCACTGCAAGCGTAACGGGCCGCACGGGCCGCATTTCTCATTGACAAGTAATGTCCGTTGCGGTGTTCTTGTTCTTCGTGGTTTGAATCGTTCATATTTGAAAGCCTTTAAAAATAGGAGAGGTAGGCACATTATTATTGACGAGGCCAAGACAGCGCAGGCCTGACAGAGCACAGATACACAGCTTCGTACTGGTAGCATGACAGACTACTGTTCTACAGACTACAGGGAACTTCACTGTTCTACTTACCCTCCCAAATCAATCTACAACCGAACCGCACCATGACCATCCCTGCGCTCTTCCCGCCCATAATACTCTAATACATTCTCGCTTTCCTGCTCTCATCGTGGTATCCCAAATTCGCTTCCTCTGGCTCATTCGTGAAATCGATAACAGAGTCAACCATTTCTTCCATAGGGTCCAATGACTCACTCCCCTATCGTAATATCGGACGGCTCTCTGACCATGCGATCAATCATCGCCTGCTTGCAGGATAGGGATGGCGTTTGGGTTGCCGAGGGATCGGAGGGAGCTGAGGGAAATCCAGATGGAGAGAATGGCTCGTCCAGCGACGATGGGGATATTTCATCCGATAGTTTTTGCGTTCCCCGAGCTAGGCCCGCGTATTAGGAACACGATAGCGCAATATGGCGCCGTGGTCCCAAAGCTCAACTTTTGCTTTTCAAAGGCGAGTTGTCACATATGTAGGGCTACGAGTGTGCTTGCGGGATGCGAGAGCGTGCTCACAGGTTCCGAGCTGATGACAACGATATCATCATATTCGTCGCTTTTCGCATCTTGACCACATCATGCATACGAGGCCGCAACAAGGACTGAGCCAAAACATTGCCTACTTTGCAGGCAAAGTCGGTATTTGGAGAATTGTTGAAAGTTATTGTATCAACATCACAACGCCAGTTGAGCAATGTGAGCGGTCCGGGGGAAGGATACACGGCAGCCGTTTTCACAGAAATACGTGCACAATGCAGCATACATACATACAGGTCTTGTACCCGAGTAATGAAAATGTAACTGTGATCAGCAAAGATCAAAGGCTGGGAATCGGTGTCGCCTTCCCGTTGCGTTCAAAACAACGGCTGAGCAGGTCTGGGGCCTCAAAGTGCCGAGTCTACGCTGGCGAGATGGTGTTCTACTACCTCTAAAAGCCACTTCAGTTTCATGATTATCAGGAGAATAACCCTAAGCCAGGAACCCAGCTGGTCGCCATTAGATCGATGGATCGGGAACAGAAGCTTGAATACCTACCAGAAATCGAATACATTGCCCCCATTGGTTTGGATATACTGTTGAAAGAACAACAGAAAGGAAAAATAGCAAGACCCAAAGTCGGCTGGATGTTATCATCCGTCGACGGGGTAGGACAAGCGGTGTTTCATATGCCTAATATAGAGGATTGAGGACTCATGTAGGGGGGGCGAAGGCCATCTTACACACGTTTAGCCAGCTCACTATTTTGCTTGAGAAGGCCCAGGGTTGCATAATCTGCGTTGAATCTTTAATAAACGGTCAATTTGCGTGCTTGTCTGACAGAAATGACACGCACCTGCGGGGGCGCGCCATATTTTGATATAGGTCTGAGGCCCTTTCAGTGCAGAGCCTGTAGCGATATACCTAGATGAGTTTTGGAACGCCTGGGGAAAATATCAATAAAGCAGTCTACTAAAATCGCCAACACATTCAAATCAAACATACAGCCACTGCTTGTATGAGGTCGTCTAGGTTGAAATGAGCAAAATGCGCTGAAGTATAACCAGGGCTCGAACCTCCGTGTTCCAAAACCTGAAAAAGGTTGCCACACTGAGCTTGCCATATACGCACATCGCCAGCCTCGGCACCGGTGACTACAGCATCCCCGTTATGAATGAAAGAGACACTAAGGATGTGTCTTCGTAGTAGTTTGGGTTCACAAGTAAATGCCCGGACAACCTTCTGACGACCCAAACGATACATGTGAACGCCGGCATAGAGGTTATGAACTACGAGCATATCCATCTGGGCACAGAGACTTGAACTTCCCCTGAGTACCGGATGAGTCTGAGACAAGTATGCGATTAAATGAAACCCACAGTTGCGGGGCTTCGGAAGGAGGTCTGATGCACCACAGCTGAACAACCTTGTCAACGTCCCAAGCTCTGAGCGTCATAATGAGAAATCCACTCGGATTAACGTTTCCGCTGGCACACTCACATAACCCCATGGCTCAAATACGTCACAATCAGTAAGCGTCCATGGTCGTAAAAGTGTACAGTCCTCGGACGAATAGAACTATCGTCTGCGATGGAGTTGGATGAGGCGGGGTCATTGGGATCTGGAAATTCTACCCATCCATCGTATTCGCCTAGTACAGCCGATGAGGGGATCAGCGTAATGTCTACCGCCTAAAGGTCTGACAACATACCGTTGGACTTTTCTGTAGAGGCACAAACTGCACAACCGATGCCCACAGCAAGGCGATTGGTCGACTTATCAAAGTCCAGGCAGTGGACAGGCCCCTGGAAATCCAACTTGACCCTTCTCCCAGAAAACTGTGTCTTTCGGCAGATGGCAACTGAGTCAAACGGGACAGAGTGTGCACTGTGCAAGGGCCATACCAAGTTAAAGTCTTTCGCCCTAAATACGAGTCCATCCTGGCATCCACAGATAATAACCCCTTCTTGGCTAGGGTGCCATAGTAGAGCATTAACAGCGCCTCCAAAAGAAAGGGAGTACAAGTGGGATCCATCAGATACTCTCCAAATGATGAGAGCGTGATCATCGCTCCCACTTGCTAAATATAGGCCGCACGGTGAGAATGCAAGGCAGTTGATACTATCGCTATGACCGCCAGTCAGAGTGTGGGCCTTAACGTAGGGTTTCATTGAGGAGGTGTTATCGGGACGAACGGCGCCGCATTTGCACAGTGGGCTAAGCGAGAGCTCGGACTTGAAGCCCAGTGAGAACCGCAGCGATTCAGAGTGATCACGATTGAGAAAAAACGAGACATATCAGAAATTCCAGTGAGAATCAGTACGGATCAATAAATGAGACTCGTTGTCATTTTTAAAACTACGTGAACTGAGCCGCGTTGAGGCAGAATGAGAATTTCATCGCTTTCTCATTTTTCGACAATCTCAATCATTTTATACACCCTCGAGTCCAGACAAAATGAAGCATATGGATTAACATCGGGATACAATACTAGTATGTAGTAATCTGCCCCCATCCTCGTCCCAGTGGTGCTTGAAATCCACCAATCGTAGCATATCGCGCTGAGCCTGCTCAGAAGAATAGTGTTGTCGATAGCTACAATAAATCGACCGCCACCTTTACTGAAGTACTATGTAGTGAGATGATACTCCTTGTCAATGCGTATGGTGTTTATATCTACTTTGATACGTAGCAAGCGTCTTTCCTGTCACCCAGGTAGGTTCGCCCGATCGCAGGAAGTGGAAGTAATAATCAGTAAGTATGGGGTGTTTACTAGCCTCTCCGATTACTTCCCAGAACTTCCCCTGCCAAACCCATGCTTGCGAGGCGGAATTGCCGACCAGATGAACAAACAAATCCCCAACTCCAAGTTCGTGACTATAAAGCGAAAGTGATATAGGAGGACCGTCCAAACGCTCTTGGCCGACCGAACGATACCAAGAGGTCTTCTCTGCACGTTCACGGATGCTATGTTGCAGGCGCGTGTAGCGGTATTGTTCCAGAGCGGGCTGCGCCTGTGGCTTTCTCGAGGATTGTTTGCGGTATTCCGTTGGATCTGGAACTTCGCCTCCAAGCGCATTGAAAACAGTATCCTGCCACTCCCGATTCTGTTTGGAATTTCGATCAAGGTAAAACGATTGCCTCAAGATGGGTGTTCCCTAGCCATCCCAAACTGAAGGTGAGGGACAAGTAGTACAAACTGAAGACATAAATAGCCTACGTCTCTATCTCGACTCAGCGCAGGAGAGGCTGGTAGCTCTATAGCGAATTTGACCGGTGATTTCGGCTCAATCATATGATGATAACTGAGAGGTGAGCAGTGTGGACGGTAAACTCTTCGAAGGGATTCTAATAAGCCTTTGAATAGCTCCCAAACAATCGGCCCAGCGGCCACACCCCGACTCTTTTGAAAGGCCTTTGTCCTATGCGGTTATATATAAGTAACAACGAGGCCTACGAGCCACTGAAAAAACCTCACCTTACCAACTATCAGACGTATTCCGTATTTTCATGTTGTGGGTTTCTGTTCAAGTGATACGATATGAAGACTGGTTGATGTAATTTCAATATAGCCTACGCTTTTTGTCAGGACTCACCGCATTATCGACACATTCGGAGTGCAGCCCAACTGTACATACGAATTCGTTGTCAGCAACGGTCACTTCCTGGGACGAAGGTCGGTAATTTCTACTATCAAGCGTGACCATTAGAGTAACTGCGATCCATAGACGTCTATCTCTCCGTGTTGGTCGCAGATCATGTCCAATTCCACGACCGATTACATCCCGGCTGGGAAGTCCGGGTGGACCGCCACGTGCGTCACCCCCAGTCACATGATTTGTAATACTTACACCACCGATAGGATTTAGAGCTTAAATGGACAGTTCCAGGAGGGACTGTGAAGTGGTCACTCACGTTCTCAGAAAAAGAAACATTCGAAGATTTTGCGCTTATTGTAACTCACCATACCAACCAGGTCAGTAAGGATCTGGATGAAAGCAACTTGTTTATCGGAGAGGATGTCAGTTTCTGGCAAGACACACAATTCAGTGAATTGCCCACGTAAAGTGCGTTGCACCGATGTGTACAAAACACCCTTTTTTAGGTGCCGGCCCATGGGATGGAAATAGTATATGCTACGTCCTGGCCCATCATGTAACCTAGGTGTGGGCCAAGATGAATATTTATCAGTTGGTCATGTAAGTTACGTATTGGCCAACATTGTGAGCTATGTACCAGCCAAGTTTAGCCTAGGTAAAAGTATATTAATAGGACACCCGGTAACCTATGTCCTGGCCAATATTGTAAACTATGTGTTGGCCAAAACTATATTAATAGGACACCTAACCTACGTCCTGGCCAACATTGTACACTAGGTGTCGGCCAAGGTGAGTAGATTATTGTTTAATCACCTTGGCTAC
>MU268235.1:0-11401 GCA_021014935.1 Hygrophoropsis aurantiaca
AAGCCGCGACCACATACACGCGAGATGCCGCGAATGCGAGTGAAGGCCGAAGCATTGGAGTTGCGTTGTCGCCGCTGACTCTTACCTGCTCTCCCTATCCCGCTGCATTTATGATTTAGGACCAGCTCGTGGTGCCGCAACAGTGGGTCGGTGTTGTGGATGCGATGCGATGAGATTCTGGGGGCGGCCGGTCCAGTTATTGAACATCAATGAGGATGTCAATGGGGAGATGTGAGTGGGTAATAACCAATGGTCGGTGATGAAGGTTGATGAACCCTTCAGGGCGCTGTCTACACGAGAGCCAGGACCAGTGCTGAATTCGACTTTCGAAAGAATAATCGCCGGGTCGGGGCAGCGCAGACTGCGAATCTGTGAGAATCCGGGTCTGACCGTCTGAGATGGGATGTATGTGTACATGAACCGTAATCGTTGCCGCCGTCACCTTTCCCGCTGATGTTGTCGCTGTCTTCCCTACCCTCACCATTGCGATACCCGCTGTCATGTCCACCGCGCCGTCAATTGACAGAAGCTCAAACTATATCGGCTATCGCTATAAATACCCATACACAGCACGGAGGTAGAGTAGGTAGTTCACGTATCAATCGAATGCTACTGCACCAAGCCAGAACTGGAGAGTCGGAGACATCATGATCATGTTTCAAAGCTGTGCCAAAGAATTAATCGTCATCGATTGCACGGATACGATTCAATGCTCTCTCACCGTTTATTATAGATATAATCCCAAAGCTGAGTTTGAAGCACTGCAATCAAGTGATTACCTATTCTCCCGTGATGGGAAACATTGCAATACTTCGAAAGTGCAACATGTGCAGATTGATATGGTTTCGTGAATCGCCTCGCAATTGGAACTATGGCTGGTGTCTCTCGCGAACCTATTTTCGTGGACATCGGCGTTGATTGAGGATAATATAAAGATGCTTCATGATAATTGATCATTCCCATTAATTTCATCCCCTCTCACTTGTCTTCGAACATTAAATACGACTTGGTTTCAAGAGATTATCTCTCGAAGCTTTTGTTTTCATACCCACAAGCAATATGGCATATCCCGCAATTACTACCGAAATGCTTCAAGTGACACAAACAACAGATTATGTTCTTGGTGTGTCTTTATCATGTTTATCGACATTTAACACAATTTAGTAACACCTTACCTTCAGTCGCGGCGGGAGCACTCGTTGCTTATGATAAAGGTAGCTAAGAATCATATGCATCTGTATTGGCCTTTTGAAATGGTTCCTGACTGCAAGTTATTATCGATTCACTTAACAGTTTTAACGTTCTCACAGGAGGCAAGTACGCCAGATAGTCACAGTATTATTCAGTTTCTTATTATACTCACGCAGTTCGATTATATGTGGGTGCGTATTCTCAATCGGCCGACAAAACTGCAATTGACCACAGAAATGAATATTGAAGAATCGGCGGTGGACCTTTCCGACGGCCTTGTACCTTGTTGTAAGTACGATCCTCCTGTCAAACTCGGTCGCAGCATCACACACGCTGATTTTTTGCTCAACACACTACTTTTTCAAAATACCAGGCCCGTTACTCTGGAGATCTACTAGTAATGTATGTCAATGCCGCGCACAGATACTTTTTGGCCCGTGCTCAATTCTAATTCTGATTGACAGCGGAACAACAGCTTGTATGTGTTAAATCAGACTCGGAAGCTCCGAGGAGTGTACAACCGTTCTGATGCGTGGTTTTCTTTACCAGTAAATACGCGCATCAATTGGACTTACTCAGTGAGTATAATAGATTTACTGTTTGGATGGAATTCTTACCATCCCTGATCGTCAGGGGTGAGTGATGATATTGACTCGGGTATTTTCCGCATGAGTGACCGGACTATGGCATTCAAACAGTTGTAAGCTCGGCTGCCGCGTTCAATACCTTGTATGCCATATACTGACTATACTTTGCTTCGGTAGATGTGAACATGTCCTTGGCTATAGGCTGGGCAGAGAACATATTTCTTCTAGCTATGCAAGGTCAGTAAATTGTGACTATGCATTCTCATAGCTGTAAATTTTCCTTTACAGCCATACTTGTAATTCGTGTTTATGCACTATTCAACCAGTCAAGAAAGGTTTTGATTTTCCTGGCAATATCTTACGTGCTTCAAGCAACTGCTTCATTTGTGATAGTGGGTTTGGTGTATAACGAACGAGCGTTACACGAATATTGTGAGTTTTCGTTGATGGAAATATATGACCTCAATTTTTTTTACTCATTGCGCCCCATAGACACGTTTGTCGGGCCTGCTATCGGGCGCATCGCGCAACCTGTACTTGTCAACCCCGCTGCACTGCCATCCCTCATTACACTTTGCCGGGATAGCACAATTTATTCCATCGTTTTCGACACTATTTTGCTGCTCTTTGCTCTATGGGCATTCGTGATACATACTTTGGAAGCAAAAACATTGGACGGAGGATGGTCTATCAACGTGCTTGTGAGAACATTGATAGCAGATCATTTGTTGTATTTCGTTTGGTATGTTTTTCGTCACTGTTGAACTGATCTATGATTGAAAGTGGTTTGACCGATATACCTTCCACCTACCCAGTAATCTAATCTGGCTGTCGCTATCAATCGCTATCAGCAATGCTGAGGTCAGTATGACATCCAGTCCCAATTGGTTTATCCGCACCCTCCTAGCCAGATCCTGCTGATGTATCATTGACTTACTTATGCATGTAGCTCGGTGGTCTCAGTGTTATATTGCTCAACGATATGACCAGCGTTTTCAACGCATTGGTAGTTGTCTTCGGTCCCCGCATGGTCGTCAGCCTTCGTACGACTGAGAACAAAACGAGAGGGGAAGGTGGGACTTTGGAAGGTGAAGTAAGCACTATCCGGTTTGGCGTCCGAGAGCCGCCTACCCAATCCGAGAGCAATATGGAGGAAGGAGGTGGGTTCCGAGCCGTGGTTGAGAATGCACAAATAGATTAGCATCGTCGCATAAGCATATTTAATCTGTCCATAGGTTAGTTTTTACGCAGCGCTACTTGCTTCGGGTTTGTATTTGCTGGCGAAAAGTGATTTATTTACGCCAATCTATGTATACCTGTACTATACCCTGTCTCTCGAATTGACCTGGTACAATCTATTGTTTCGCGGGGGGCTGGTGAAAAACATCAATGTGATATGCGTGTCCATCTTGTTGTTCCGCAAAAGGCGATACACTGTCACCTCGAGGATCGCTAGAGGGAATATCATTCAGTAAATAGGCGCCGGAGCGACGGCGAGAAACAAAACGTATAGGCATAACCTTGTCCGTGTCACTATCAACATCACGGGGGACGTCGTCAATGTCGCGGATTCGAACTGTGCCAGGAGCTTGAAGTGGGGTGGGACGCGCTCCGAAAAAGCGGTGACACTCCGATGCCTCACTCCCAAGTTCCAGGACTTTTCCTCCACGGAAACAGCCTTTCCCCTAACGAAAAACCGCTCGGAAAAGAGGCTCGATCAAAGGCCTACGCAGAATAGATGTAAATGCATGTTTGAAAAGAGGATGGATACTACATACTTAGATGGATATACATACATACCAAAATTGTTTACAAGTAGTTGAAGTACTTACCCGACTGGGGTTGCGAAAGGTAACACATGCCGAGAATCCCCGGAGGGGATAACGGTAAATAGACACCCGAGCGGCGGCACGAAACGAAACGAATCGTATAGACATAACCTTGTCCGTATCACTATGAGCGAAGTTGGGCCCAGGGATCACGCAGTGAGGGTGTAGCCGGATCTCGCTCGCTCGATTGATACGGTTATACAAGTGCGCATCACTTGCAAACATCCCAGATGGCTAGATCATCGTGTCGAGGCCGAATGGTCGTCCCTTTGAAACCACCGCCCAGCACCAGGGCCAACCGCACCTCCTCACAGGTGGTCAAGCAGAACCTCCCAACAGGACACCAAGCGGAACGGCGAGCCGTACAAGGTGTAGAGCCTGTCAGGAGCATGGCACGTGGGTGAGGCGATGACATGGGCACCAAAATGGTTTGAGCGACGATAGGCTTGATGGTGACGATACGAAGAGCGCGTCGAATAGTGCTGAGTAGATCTGAATCCGGGCCCAGGAAGCGATCGTCGATGGTGGCCAACGAGGTGTCAAATTCTTTCCAAGCTACTAGAGCAGCCGGGCCTACTTTTGCTCACTGTCAGACCGAGTGAACACTAAGTTCGCCTGCTCTCGACTATCCAAGACTTTCCCGAACCGGAGCTTTGCAAAATGGCCACCGAATTGGAGTGCTGAGGGAGAAAAAAACAATACTCCTCGTAATCTTCTCCATCAACGACAGTCTGTGACTCATTATGGGTATTATCTGTAGAATTGTGATCAGTATTGATGATGTCGACGCGCCATTGTCTCCCAAGGTTTATTCCTGGCATTGACGGGCTAGGAAATAAACTTCCCTTTGCCGGCAGGACTGTGGTAGCGATTGTTGACCTCGTCCTGGGGGCGAAGATGTAACACCACAGCACTACAAGTCCATGTGCAGAGCCTCAACAGCGCCGATATCTTGTTACTAAAGCTAGAGCGCAAGGCCTTTGTGAAGAAATTCATTGGGAATGGTCGGGTGTGCGGCAGGGGTGTCGCATGTGAGCAAAAGGCGGCGGCTGTATGAGTGAGGTGGCTTACTTTGTGCATTTGAGCTCAACAGCCCAATCAAATTTGTTTGTCTTGGAAGTGCTGTTGGCCCGACAAAAGCGAAACACAGCGCTGATCCCTGGCTATATCCACATGTATGCCGGCCATGGCACACTTCAGTACCCTGCCCCCACGAATACTCCATCGCTCGCTTTGATCGGCACGCTGTCACCTAGGGTCGGAATCGAGTATCTTCCAGATGGCGCTCCTGGTCGCGAATAGGCCGAGGTTGTTAATGGTAAAAGGGCTGTTCATATACGTATGAATCGACGCTACCCATTCCCTTCACTTGTATCTCCCTTATGCATGAAGCGAACTATAAATCGTCACCCTTTCGTCAATCACGACATTTTGGGTTGAATACGTGATACACTAACTTTACGCTCTTTCAGAGGAACATCACATCTGATTTGATCGCCCCGTGAGCATATCCTTGAACGCGCGTACCTTGTCGACATGGCCGGCGAGCCACACCTGTGTCTCCCGTTGGGGATGTGATGCATTGATGTCTGCTCTACAGAACGGTGAGCCGACGCTGAAGGCGAAGTTGATGTAATCATGAACACTGCTCACCCCCAGCACGGCGGTCTCGCCGTCGTCAGTGTCAGCATCGCTGGTGTCGCTGCCAACGTCACAGTCAACATCGCCTGCCAATGAGTCGTGACGGATATCACGCTCCAGTACTGCCGTCCACCCATCGTCAATCCTGCGTCAAGGCCTTTATCTGATCCTGCAATCCCACCGCCAGCCATCCCGTTCGTACGTATACCAGAACGGCCATCAAAGTGAGCCACTACAGAACCAGATAGAGTTTGAAATCGAATGTTCAGACAGTACTCATGATCATTCATCGTTGTCATGTTGCTCAGTGAGTTTCCCTTGCGATACACCGAAAAAGCAATCCTAATAAGGTCGAAGTGGCGCCGTACAGCCTCGGATCCAAACAATCATTATCATGCACGTCCTTTCGGACTCCGGAGTCAGTGATTCTGAATTCTAAACGATAATACTCACAAATGGCAGAATTTGTGCTTATCCAGCAGCTTCAAACGCAGCAAACAATGATTTATTGTATTGGTATGGTCTTGAATCCCTGAAAACAAACTCTAAGGCACTGACTCATCATGTATCACCGGATCACCGTCTCCAGCTGCGGGAGGTGCACTTGTTGCGTACGATCAAGGTAGGTTGAGCCGCAGAAGACGCACCGCGTTTAATGGCTATTGTTTTGTTGAAATCGCAATTCGTGACTCGGCTCGCCAACAATTCAAACAACAGTTCTAACATTCTCACAAGAGGCAAGTCTTTCAGATAATTGCAGTACACCTCATTTTCTTATCATTCTCGTGACAGGTCAATCTTGTATGGGTGTGTATTTTCAATTGGATAACGATGTCGAAATTGATCGTGAATATGAACGTTGAAGAATCAACAACGGAGCTTTATGACGGCCTTGTACCTCATCGTTAGTTCAACATTCCCATTGCCGCATTACATTCCGATTTTTAACTTAACACATAACTTGTCCAATATATCAGGCCCGTTACGTTGGATCGCTATATGTAATGTAAGTCCATGCCGCTCACAAATACATGCGAGTCCACGGCGCCCGATTCTAATTGTGATTAACAGCGGAAGCGCAGCCTGTACGTGTTACAAATGCTCAAAATCACACTCGGAAGCTCCGAGAAATGTACAACTGTTCTAATACATGGTTTTTTTATACCAGTTTACATGCGTATCAATTGGACTTACTCAGTAAGTATGATAGATTTGTTGTCCGGATGGATTATTTATCATCCCTGGAAATCAGGGGTGAGTGATGACATCGACTCGGATATGTTCTACACGAGTGACCGGAATACGGAATATAAACAGTTGTAAGTTCTGCTGCCGCGTTCAATACCTTGGTATATCGTATACTGACTATGCCTTTTACTTCGTTAGTTGTGAACATGTACCTGGCTACAAGCTGGGCAGGCAACATATTTCTTCTAACTATGCAAGGTCAGTAGGATTTATATTACTTGAGCAGATGTTTTAATTGTGATCATGCCTTCTCATGAATGTAAACCTTCGCTTACAGCCATACTTGTGATTCGTGTTTACGCCCTATTCAACCGATCTAAAAAAGTATTGGTTTTCCTGGCAACATCTTACATGCTCCAAGCAACTGCTACATTCGTGATGACGGGATTGACTGCCAATAAACAAGTGTTAGACGGATATGGTGAGTTTCCATTTACGAAAATATATGACTTTGAATCTCCTCACCCATTGCGCCCCATAGTCACATCCATCGGGCCCGCTATCGGGAGTGTTACGCAAGCTGTCAACGAAAATTCCTCTGCATTCCCCAGTACAATAGACGATGATGGCACAATTCTCCTCATGGTTTTCAACTCTATTTTGACATTCTTTGCGCTATGGGCGTTCGTGAAACACGCTTTGGAAGCGAGGACAATGGATGGAGGCTGGTCTATCAATGTACTTGTGAGAACGCTAGTAGCAGATCATTTGTTATATTTTGTTTGGTATGCCATTCTTCGTCGTCACTCAACTGACCTATGGCCGAAAGTGGTTTGACTGATATATTTTACTCCCACCCAGTAATCTAGCCTGGCTGTTGCTAGCTCTTGCTAATACCTACGGTACTGAGGTCAGTATGATATCCACTGGCAGTCCCAATCGGGTTTTTCGCGCCCAGCCGACCGACGCATTGGTAGCTGTTGTCGGTCCCCGCATGGTCATTAGCATTCGAACAACTGAGAACAAAACGAGAGGGGAAGGCGGGACTTTGGAAGGTGAAGTGAGCACTATCCGGTTTGGCATCCAAGAGCCGCCTACCCAATCAGAGAGCGTTATGGAAGAAGGTGTGTTTTGAGCAACGGATGAGTGCGTAAACAGATTAGCGTCCTCGAACAGGTATATTTATTTTGTCTATAGGTTAGACTTTTCGCGCAGCGCTACTTCCGGGTTGCATTTTCTGGTGAAAGGTATTTTATTTATGCCACTCTTATGCAGTACGTATTCTACTTAAAGTAGATTATCTTATATATACATCTATTATATATTGTCTCTCGCACTGACCTGGTACAATCTGTTGTTTCACAAGGAGATTGTAAGCTTTGATGGAGTAGGTCTGTTCAGACTCCAAAACCACATCGATATACGTGTCCATCCCGCTCTTCTTCTGGGGCTGCAAAAGGCGACACACGTCGAGGATCTTTGGAGGGGATGACATTCAGTATATAGGCACCCGGGCGACGGTACGAAACGAAACGTATAGCATAACCTTGTCCGTATCACTATCGGCATCACGAGGGACGTATTCAATGTCGCGGATTCGAAAATTTCCAGGAACTCGAAGTGGGGTGAGATGTGCTTCGGGAAATGCGGTGACACTCTAATGGCTCACTCCCAAGTTCCAGTGCTTTCCCTCTACAGAAACAGCTTTTCCTCCAACGAAAAGAGCGCCCAGAAAAAAGACTCGATCGATGGCCTACATAGAATAGATGTAAACGTGTGTTTGAAAAACAAAATGAATGGATTCTACATAAATGGATATACATGCATACCCAAATCGCCTTATGATGTCTTTGGAATGGATTATCATCTCGAGTTCACGCTTGTCTCGCCGCCGACGGCTTGAGTTGCCGGTGCTGACTGCGTGTGTTGTCCGACTCCTTGAATTGTCGGTGCGGACGGATTCGGAGCTGATGGTGACGGTGGACCCTCGGACATCTTCGCAGTGATGGTACAAGTGACGGGCTGTGACGTAGATCGGTGCCGGCATAGTGTGAGCTCAAAGAGAGGTGCTCACTTGCGCCAGGATCATCCGCTTGTGAATCGGGAGCCTTTATCCATCGTGACGCATTCGCATCTATCTGTGAAGAACGATGCCGGAATGAACAGCTACCGCATCAGCAACCCGACCATCGTACCTTGATTCGTCGGCTCCATGGAACCTCAGACCTCCATGCAATCCATGTCCAAATAATCGTGTCGTCTTCAAATTGGGGATCGCCATCTTCGAATTGGGTACGGTTATCGGTTATCGGCTATCCGGAGTTGGGTGATGATGAGTTGCGAAGTTTTGAGGTGAAGTTGGTGAACAGCTGATAACTCGCATCGGGCGAAAGGTTAGAGAGGCTTCAGTTCGGAATCCTTGATGAAAAGGCCTGCGGGTCAAGCGCCGTTTAGTTCCATAGGAGGTGAATGCAGGATCATAGGTCCATCCAAACTACAGAACAGAATACTAGTCACGGCAGGCGAGTAGGAAGATAAGGACTGCCAGGGTAGCCCGACGACCGCCCCTCTAGGAAACCCTCCCCCATCCCCCCGGAACTGATGATCAAGATGTCTTGATTGACAAAGCGAGCATATTCTCCTTTTCACCGTGAGCTGGTGGCCGAAGTACTAAACTTGCACTCCAGCACCCGAAACACTGAACAGAGGTCCTTGTCATCGCCCCCGCGTCTTCGTGTTCAACTTGCGACCCCGACATCGGCACATCTGCTTGACAATATTAATGACGATGAAGCAACTCGAAGGTCTTTGATTGTGCTCTAACTTGCTTATGTTGAAGTTGTAAGCAAGGACAAGCGACAAAGCGGAGAGCTATCGGCATTCTCCGAGTCATACCCTTTGGTTACCCCTTCACTGCTGCTAGCTTCAACAACAGAGTAGTCCTTTTTCTCATCCTCCGGTTCGAGTCTGAGGTAAATTGGACAATATTTTACTTTGCCCACTAGGGACAAACCTAAAGAGATGGAGCCAGTAGAACCCAAGCCGACCCCGAGCGGAATTTTCAAGTTCGTACGTTCATCATGCATCGAGTTCTGCTCGTAAAAGATAACTAATACTGTACATGCAACCGGATTTCATGGGAACGGATGCTCAGTGCATTCTTCAGAACATGCAAAGCAAGAGTCCAAATTGGACTCTTGCGCAAGCTTTTTGGGTATGATTCTTTCTATCGCAGTTTTTGCTTTCTAATTAGTTGACGACTTCATCTGCAGCACTGGTTTCATTCCGCTTACCAACTTTATCCCGTGGCGTTGGGTAGATCCTGATCACCGCCAAACTTCATCACCTTCGAGGAGCTCGCATGGTCAGCGCCCGCTTACTATACTATTCGAGACCATTGACATTAGCATGACTCGGATATCGGCCACCCTTCGGTTTCTTTCGCACCCCAAATATAACTGATTTTAATGTCAAGTGCGTGTATAACATCAATAGTATCCTCTTCAGAAACACTCACCTTCCGCAACCCAAGAGTACGAGCGGGATGAACGTGAAATCTATCGTTTATAGGCGTCGCTGAGTCTGCACGGACCTACTCCATCGAACCTTACCAGCTCCTTGCGAAACAACGGATTGCACCGAATCAATTCGAGAGACAGGATATAGTATATGTATATATAAGATAATGTACTTCGGGTCGTATACATCACTTCGCCAGGAAATGTAAACCCGAAACGAGTAGCATTGTAAAAACCCTAACCCATGGACAGGTTAATGATGCCCGTTCGAGGGATTTAATCCATTTGCGCATTCGCATCCGTCGCTCGGAAGCCACCTTCCTCCATCACGCTCTCTGACTGGGTATGCGGCTCTTGGATTCCAAACTGGATAATACTTACTACTTCATCTTCCGATGTCCTACCCTCTCCTCGCGTTTTGTCCTCAGTTGCACGAAGGCTGATGACCATGCGGGGACCGGCGACGACCACCAACGCACTGAAAATATCGTACAAATCGTCGAGCAATACGTTGGGGAAACTGGACTACATGCATAAGATGCGGTTCATCAGCGTGAGATCTGGCTGGGAGGATGTGGATAAGCCGACTGAGACTGACCTCGGCATTATTGACAACGAGAGAGAGCGCCTGCCAGGCCAGATAGCTGGGTCGGAGGATGGTATATGATTATATCAGTCAAACCACTTCCAAACGCGGATCAGTTCAATGACGACAAAAACATACCAAACGAAATACAACACATGATCTGCCACGAGTGTCCTCAGAAGCACATTGATAGACCACCCCCCGCCCCAAGTCTTCGCTTCCAAGGCGTGTTTCACGAACGCCCACAGCGCAAACAACAGCAAAATAGTCTCGAAAACGACGGAGAGAATCGTGCTGTCCCGGTTTAGCGTAATCAAGAATGGCAGCGCCGAAGAATTTATGCGGACAGGTTGCACAACGCTCCCGATAGCGGGCCCGACGGACGCGTCTATGGGCACAATGGGTGAGACGATTCAAAGCCATACTTATGTTTTCGCAAATGAAAACCTACAATACTCGTCCGACGCTCGTTTATTGTTCATCAAGACCGTTATCACGAACGTAGCAGCTGCTTGGAGAACGTAGTATGTCGCCAGGAAAATCAGAACCTTTTTCGACTGATGGAACACCAGGGCGTAGACACGAATCACAAGCACGGCTGGAAGAGGAGGTTCGCTTTTGTGACAAATTGTGAGAAGGCGCGATCGCGATTATTTAGAACATTTGCTCAATTAAGTAATATAAATATCACTGGCCTTGCATGGTTAGGAGAAACATGCTGCCTGCCCAGTTAACAGCCAGGGTCATGTTCTCGTCTATCGAAGCGAATACATGGTCAGTACACGGTGCTTATACCGAGACATAGAACAAGACTGCGCAGCTTATAAATGTTTGAGTCGGAGTCCATAGTCCGATCACTCG